>JAJAGP010006990.1:0-16681 GCA_025084515.1 Ancistrus triradiatus | reverse complement strand
TACTACCAAACAAACATGCATGTCTGATTAATGCACTGGACACTCCCACTCCTCAGCAAAAGTGGGTGGAGACTAATCTTCTTACTTATAGTGAAACATTCCACATCTGGCTAGAAAGAACAACTCTCAATTTTAATCAGAATTAAAGGAGTAAGAGTGAAACAGAACTTCAGTCCAGGATGAAGATCTTCCTCATCATCACCCTTTATCTGTTCTCAGGTCAGATATTCCACCATTACAACACATGTAAAAAAAAAATTTTGTAGATTGTGAGAATATTAACTGCTCAGTGGTTTTTTTTAAATACAATTGTTATTTAATTGTGATTGGCAGGTCCTGCAGACTGCAGTAATGTGACTGGTTACGCAGGTGGAAGTGTCATTATAATCTCCAATCTAAAATGGGATTCGAGTAACAGTAAATATATTTGTAAGGTTGGACAATCAGATTGCACAGATATAATACGCTCTCACCCCAAAAGCAATGATGTTCAAAAAGGAAGATTCAGACTGTACTCCAACACAAATGATTTGTTGTTAGTGTTTATCCGAAAGTTGAAGCCACAGGATGCTGGAAAGTACAGGTTTGGAATTGAGAATCAGAACAGTGGTGACCTGAACCTGGAAGTACGGAATGGTAAGAATATTATTAAGCTTTTTGCCATTTAAACTGCACCGATTTTGTAACATAGAATAAAAGCCATCATTATTATATAACACAGCTTTTAGTCTTAATAACTAGCTTTTATTTGTTTTGTTACTTATATGCTTTGCAGATTGTTGTGGGAGACAAAAAACAATAAACACTTATCTTGGAGAGAATATCACCTTCACCTCTAACTATCCAGTAGAATACAAAAATCAGAAGTACATTACCAAACTGGATCATGATGCGGATATTAGTCGTATTCTTAACACTGAAACACAGTCTCAGAATGGTAGATTCTCCATCTCTGATGACAAAAGGGCAAGAGTTCTTCGTGTGAACATCAGTGATGTGAGAGAAGATTATGAAGGTTTTTATTACTGTGGAGCGTGGGTTGGAGGGGGATCAATTGAATATTCCTCCTACTTCACAGAGATTGAGCTACAGATTACAGGTGAACCTTTGATTTTTAATAATAAATGAACATTTATCCTAACAATTCTCATTAGAATTAATGTGTGTCATTTTACAATACAGATGAGCTTCATTCCTCATTCTAAATACCAAAATATGATACTGATTTTCTTTGTATGTTTTAAGCAGAGAAAACTAAACCACAACAACCATCACCAGCCACACTGACTACTGCCATGCAATCAACAGCCTTCATCAACATAACATCTGACACACAGTGTAAGTACTCAGTGATAATCCATAACTTACTCGTACTCCTTCATTTTGTACTAAAAGTGTTTGGATTCACACCAGGAACTGGAGCACGAGTGGAGCTGAGGGTTAAACCACCAAGTGAAAGTTACACTGCAGATTCCACATGTTATACCAGTTGTTATTACAATGTTCAAGCAGCCTATTCGTTCAGCTAAGATAGGCGTTTATGATCATGCATGCAGATGCTGTTTGTTTATTCCTGGTCTGTATCATCTGTGTTTTCTCCAGGTTCCTCGATCGTCATCCCTGTATGCCTCTGTGCAGCTCTGCTGCTGATTGGAGGATTTGGACTGATGTTCTACATGTGGAAGCGCAAAAAACCACAAGGTACTTTACACGCCACATAAGAGTTTGTCTCTGTGAAGATTTTGTCGACTGGGAGAACTAGAATATCTTTTGTTTTGTGTACACTTACAGGTTCACGCAGGACACTCAGCAACAAAGTACTGTTCCATTGCGTACATCTGTACATACTTACAATTACAGTAATAAGGGCGCTAAACGCAACTTCTTTCCTTTTGTTTTAGGCAACTTCAGATGAGGACAATCAGGATCATTTGTATGAAAACACTGAAATGCTTTCAAAGATCAGACACCAGTTAGACTGCTAGACGTTAAAGAACTTCTATTAAGTATTTTTATGTATTCTTGACTCCTGGCTGCACAGAATCATGACACAATGCTTTTAGCAGTGGTTGTAGACGTTGAAGACACACATATTTAGTTTGGGGGACTGTGACTGAAAAAGCAATGGGTACAGTGCCAGGTTTTTGTCTTCTAGTCTGTTTGTGCTGCCACAGACCCAGCCTCCTAGACCTCGCCGAAACTCAGAATTCATACATATGGAAGCCCCTGGTGAGGTGGAACACAGATGTAAACAGCCCAAAGAACGGGACTTTGACGACAGAAGTAGACAATCAACCATGGAAATGGAGCCAGACTCAACCTCAGAACGGGATCAACTGACAGGAAATCAGTTACTTGGACACAGACATGAACCTGGAACTGGTTGGAGTCAATGCCAGAGGTGGGATACAAATCAGTGGTACAGCACTAGTTCCTAATGTATACTGCTTCTGGGAAGGTGAGGTTTGTCTGTAGGGATTGGTTCCACAGGGTGCGATGCATTTCCTCACTTAAGGGCAAGACAGCCCGAGTCCACAAGGACTCCCAGTTCATGTCTATATCCGAGGAACTCCCTGTCGTTTGATGCCCGTTTCAGGTTGAGTCCGGTTCCACCTTAGTGTCTAATGGCAGAATCTACATTGTCAGGATCCTGCTCTTAGGGTTCAGTTCCATTACCTTCTGTTTGTCCAAGTCTGTGTTCTGGCTCCCCATTGGTTTTCGTCTGTCTTCCCTCTGGTTCGAAGGGGCTGGTTCAAGGGTAGCACAAGCAGATCAGGGGTGCCAGGTGTGACAGTTTTTCTTTCCTGCGAATACATAGAAACCTTCTTCCGGCAGCTGTAGGCCAGCCCCCATAGTGAAAAATCATAAATCTCTGATTGGTCAGATATCTGGTCCGAGTTTACGGAAGTCATTCTAAAGAGCAGTCTGATTGGTTAGTAGCGCACTTTCAGCTCAGATATGCGTCCTATAGCAACCAGAAAAACACAGTAGCATTTTGAATTGATTGATGTTTTTTTTTTTTATTTGACTTTATTCATGAAATAAATATTTATATAATATTTTACATACACCTGGTAGTTACCATTTCTCTGAAGGGTTAGAAGGGCTTGACCACACACCACTGCAAGATAGCTATGCTCTGTATAGTGGCCACAGAGTGTACGGTGTATGAAGGTTCTTGAGAAACAAAACATTTTTGTTTTTCATCAGTTGGGTGAAGCATCTAAAGCTGTACATGGTGAGACCAGTTCATGTTTCACACTAGAAGCACCAAGTGTTGGTCATCTGACCGCAGTGAAGTCTTACTAGAAGCTACCTATAAGCACCGAGCAGTGGTCATGTGACTGCAGTGAAAAAATTAATAAATAAAAAAATCTTTGCACTCGATCAAATTCCACAACCCTCCTTTCCTAGATGTGTGCATTTTATCACCCGGCATCCTTCAATTTTGAAAATCACCCCGGGACAACACACTTTCAAGCTTTTTGCTGCTATTTGCATGAACATGCTGCCAGATTCGCTTTGGCCATGTTATTTTAAGCCTCTCAAGACTGCCGTACTATTTTCTGTCAGCAGATATGGCAAGGTTCGCTCTTATTTTCATTCGGGTGTGAATGACATTACAGTAGGAGTGAGCTAAAATGTTAAGTGCATCATAAGAGCATCAAATATGATATTGCATTAGATCAAATTATATTTTTTTTATATTTTTATAAAATTGTCATGGTCTCTTACATATTTGTTTTAAAATTATAGTTTCGGAATTATGAGAGTCATTGCATTATTTGAGCTGCAATAAACTGGACTTTGATACTTGATAAATAATTCAACTGAACTAACAACAACTGAGGTTGTCACAACATCTAATATTACTGGACCCAACCAGATGAATTTGAAAAAATATCTATATAAAATTTCATTGACCCAACTTCATTAGGTATTTTGGTTTAGTCCTAAATTCAAGGGTTGTCCAGCAAAACCTAAAATATGCATTTCACAGAACCACTGGTACCAACTAAAAGTTTAGCTGCAACTGGTCACTAAGAATTTTAAGTGCGTGAGTTTTTTTAAAGTCGCCTCTCCTTTATTATGGTTTGTTAGCAACTCTATGAAGTTTCATTAGTTTTGATTAATTATTTTATTTAAATGTCCCTTTCAGCATCAATGGCCTATTCACGACAGGAACAAGTTATGATGAGTCACATTCACACTTGGCCACAATTTAGAGCAGTTAACCGAAGGTATGTCTTTGGGGTGTGGGGGGAAACCAGAAATAACTTGAGCAAAGAAACACAGAGACAGGGCAGGCCAAGCAAACTCACAGTCCAGGTTGGGATCGAACTGGGGATCTCTGGAGCCGTGAGGTGACCGTTGCTAAACTGCATTATGAAAACCACTATGCCACCCAGTTCTACTGGAGAAGATTCTTTGTGTTAATCTCATCTTCTCATGACTGCTCTAAAAACTCTCTGTCAAGCAAAAGCAATTTTTCAGTGTTACTGGAGGTTTTGTGCCTCTGAAACAAACCAGTGATGGGACACAAAAGAGGAACCAAGTAAAAAAAGGAGAAATGAGATTGAACGCAGTTGCACTAACACAGCACTTTGTGAAGTCGGCAACATATTTACTGTACAAGTATTTTCTATAATTTACCCTGACACCCTAGCAGAGAAAGAACCCTGGTTGATCACTTCCCTCTTCTAGAGTGGTAAGTGGTGGTAAGACTTCCCACTATGAATGCTGGGGCAAATAGTGGCCTGCAAAGCATAACCACATAAATGTTTCGCATATTAATTTAAAACTCACCGTCAACATGTGTATCAAGGCTAAAAACACAGACTTCATAGCTGCACTAGTTAAAAACTACCTTAACCAGGTAAAGAAGTATTGATGAGGTCCGACTATCCTGAATGATATTAAAGCAAAAGTAAAGCTCACGTTTGTCTCTGCCATTGAATGAGAACTGAGGATGATCCTCAACTCTGTTGTTCAGTGCTCATATCAACTCTGTGGTTAAGACCTCATCCTTCCACTTGCACATCACCAAAAATCAGAAAATCCCTCTCTCAATCTGCTGCTGAAACCCTTATCCATGCCTTCATTTCTAGCTGTTTGGATCATTGCAATTCCTTGTCAAACATCCAGATGGTGCAGAACTTTGCTGCCCGGATTCTCACCTGCACCTGCTTGCATGACCATATTACATCCGTTCTCCAACATCTTCACTGGCTTCCTGTAAGATATTGTATTCAGTACAAAATTATTCTACTTACCACTCAGGTCTTCCATGGACTACTGGGGCTACTCACCATTCCTCCAGCTCCAAGGCTTTAGCAATAGTGCCTTTTCTAGACTTGCTCCTTGACTTGTAACTCTCTCCCTCCTCTGCTTAAGCAGTCGAATTCTCAATCTTTATTACATATAATCTGCCTTAACCCTAAAACTGGTTCCGTTTTGGTCTATGTCCAATACTAATTTATCGTAAACCGAGGAGTTCACAATATACTGTATATATCATATCGTAGCCTAGCTTAAAAATGCTTAAATCAAGACCACGACCTTTCCTCACATTTCCCATCGCTCCCACCATGTCACTCCTCCCTACGACACTCACTGCCTCATCTAGCACAGGTGAGGGTAGGATGTAGGACCTCAAGTAATTTATTGAATAAAGTATTGAAAATGAAAAACAACTGTCATTTCCAAAGCTTTTCCTCACTACATTTCCCAGTGATCATCTCTCCTGCCACATGATTCTCTGTCACGCACTGTCAAGTACTTGCCCAGGGAAACACCGAAATTCAGAAAATGTATTTATATGTATTATCGGATTCCCATCGCAAAGTCGAAATATCGTAAGTCGGGCCTTGGCAGCACGAGAGGGACCCACACAATATTAGGGCTGTTATTTGAATTTTACGAAAATGAAAGATGTTGCAAGTTCTTCAAAGTTCTTTCCTCATAGGAACTTCCCAGATCAGTTTCCACCTGGCATGGTCATCCAGTTTGGAGAGTCACCCGACGCCAAGTGTTGTTGATGCCATACACTTTCTACTTCTTAATAATGTTCACAATTGTACTCCAAGGGATATGTAAAGACCTTAATCTTTTTGTATCCCTCCCCTAACTTGTATGTTTCCACAACTTTATCCCAGAACCCTTCTGAAAGCACCTGTCCAACCATGGTCAATTGTTTTCCGTTATACCACAGCTAGTTCCAACCCGCAATCTGAGAGACGTCTTCCCCCGTGACATTATAGACGATAACGGCACTGTGACCGACGCTCTATAAGTATTAATCCACACACGTAACCACGCCGGCCAGAAAAAGCACTCAAGTTATAATGAGTAAAACACTGCCGAAATGAAAGTTATAATTAGTTTATAAAATCTATAGGTTTTGAAAACGATATGAATTTGGAAGATGAAGCTATTAATGACCAACCCTGAGCCAAAGGTTTATCATCTTTAGGATTTGGAAGCGTTGGAAAAGCGAAACGCAGTCAGTTCTTTAAATCAAACATCCCGGCTCTTAATGGATCCACAGCTCGACTGAAGAGCAACGAGACTGAAGATCAGTTTTGGTCCCATCAACAAAATGACCTGAATCAGCTTCATCCCTCACACAGACGTCGTTTGCTGGACTTAAACTCTGCATCTTTCATTAAACACCATGCACGGCTAATCGGGCGTTCATTGATCTGACAGGTTTGTTATCTGTAAGTCCGGCTCTAACCCAGAGAAGCTGCTGATGCTCTGTAACTCTGCTGTTACATTTCTGACTGATAAGATTAACATTAAGAGCTTCAACATAAAAATTTATAATCACTAATCAAACGGGATCCTAGACTTTGGTTAGAACACTCCGATTTGCTTCAGTCGGTAGAACAGTGGATCTTAGTAACAGCTTGCCTTGTAAACCCGACCCATTTTATTTACTGAATGTAAATAAACTTTCTTTTTAATATCAGACTTATAATCGATTATTTGTGGTTTATTGGTCTGAATAATAAAAGTTATGGGTAGTCTGTTCCTCGCTTTAATGACTGAAGGGCTTACCGCGAGTAACAATAGAATGGAACTACTTTACTCGTGGAAGGCTGATAAACCAATCGTTTTTTTCTGTCCTTTATATTTAAAATCTAACAATAAATGACATACGGAACAGTGGTATAAAGGCAATAAGGCACCTCCGAGGGGGTGCCATTATTTGTGAATATAT
The DNA here is from genome assembly GCA_025084515.1 of Ancistrus triradiatus. Lineage (NCBI taxonomy): Eukaryota > Metazoa > Chordata > Actinopteri > Siluriformes > Loricariidae > Ancistrus > Ancistrus triradiatus. Next base: position 9,459 of record JAJAGP010006990.1, on the reverse strand, counting down.
CAACAGGAAATAGGCGTTTCGGTCCGACGCGATCAGCTCTTTCCTGTGATAAAATTTTTCCCGTCAAACTAGGTGTAATCATATGAGTCTGGGGAGTTATTCGTTTGTTCCTTACTGTTTCCCATAGGTTTTATTTTTAATTCACAAATTGGGGTTTGGACATTTTGCATGTGCCAATGTTGAGTTTTTTTTGTTTATTTTGAGGCAAACGACTAATATACATATTAGTGAGTGGCAAAAGTAATGTTAACCTCTAGGATTAGCAGTTAATTTGAAGTGAAAATTAGAGGCAGTTGTTTTCCAATCAATGTGGAATGCCAATCAGTGTGAGTGGGCATCCCTGTTTTAATTTAAAGAACAGGGATCTATCAAAGTCTGCTCTCAACAAAACGTTTGTGGAAGTGTATCATGGCACAACAAAGGAGCTTTCTGATAATCTCAAGAAAAAGAGGATTGCTGCTCATCAGGCCAGTTTATTGTCTGCGGGCTTGGGTGTGGGTGGGGCCGCCACATACTGAAAGCACAGGTTCCATACTTTTGCCACGCACTAATATGTAATATTGGATCATTTGCCCTATATAATATGGCCAAGTATAATAGGTTTATCTCATTTGTTTTTTACTGGGTTCTCTTTATCTACTTTTAGAACTTGTGTGAAATCTGAGATATTTCGTCAGGTCATATTTAATGCAAAAATATAGAAAATTTTAAAGATTCACAAACTTTCAAGCACAGCTGTAACGTGCCGAGAACTGGTAATTTGACTGCCATGGAGTTTTCCTACTAGTATTTTTAAAGGTGACACTTGCATTGCCTGTTCTGTTATTTGTGTTTTTTCGAGTGATTTTATATTCCCTCTTGGTTGTGTGCAGCCAGCGAGGATGTTTATTTATTTTAAATCCCATTGTGCATGCAGTTCTCTACAGTGTGGTGTGATTGTCAATGTGTGCTTTGCAACGGAAGAACCACTGTGTTTTTTGTATTTTCTTGGAGGGAGTGATATTAATAGCATTTAAGGCTTCGTATGCTGTTAGATGTTACGTTCCCTCATGCTTCCAGGCATCTCTGACGCATTACCCCTAACATTTGCATGCATTTGTCTTTGAAAATACCCTTATAAGTACATTACAGTCGCATAATAGGACTATATTACAGTAAAGTCTGGTCAATTAACCATTTTGGATGATTTCAGTTTCGGAAAAGTATTGTGCGGTTATTAAACCGCACATACCTGTAACATATCTGATTACTGGCCCATCCGCTCTCACATGCTCACATAAAATGTTAGATTTTCCTTCCCCCAAACGTATTTAAGGGAAAAAGACTAGCACATGGTATAATGACCAGACACCCGTACCTTACAGCAAAGAACACGGCATTTAGGAGCGCATGGAAGACATAGTCAATTGAGGTGTTAAGTTGCTTGGATGGACAGCATGGCATAGTATAAAGCATGCCTCACTAAGCTAAAGCTGGCAATCTTCTCTTTCAATCCAATAGAGAAAAATAAAATAATCCAAGATTCTCTTTATACAGTCTTGTCCTCCCAATTACACAAGAAACACCCACAGAAGTGACTCTCCCCTCTGTGTAATTTTAACCGTAATGATTTCTGACTTCTTAATGATAAATAGAAAACATTAGGCATAAAACTCGATATGCGCATCACATAACCAAACTTTCACCACCTTCCAGTGCAGCACTAGTAAGACATCTGTTCAATTAGCTCTACTCAAGACTAAAATCTTTTACCCCAATTACTAATACTGGGACTATCCGCACTGATCACTTATCCAATTCTCACATGGTTTTTTTGGAGTCCAATTCCTACACGTTTACTCAAACAAGTATTACCTAGTATTATTGAGCCAGTGTTAGTTATTTTAAATTCATCCCTTACCTTTCGTTATGTGCCCAAATCCTTTAAGTCTGCCGTTATCAAACCACTGATTAAAAAAGTCAATCTTGACCCTTGTGTGATATCTAATTATAGACCAATTTCAAATCTACCATTTCTGTCCAAAATATTAGCCATCTATCAGCAGCTCTGCAGTTACTTCCAAAGGAATGAAATTTATGAAACATTTCAGTCTGGCTTCAGGCCCCATCATAGTACTGAAACAGCATTAATTAGGGTACTAAATGACTTGTTAATGCCCTCAGATAAGGGATGTGTTTCTTTTCTTGTTCTGTTAGATTTAAGTGCAGCATTTGACACTATAGATCATGATGTTTTACTAAACAGACTAGAATATACTGTAGGTATTAAGGGAATAGCACTTTCTTGGTTTAAATCCTACTTAACCGTCCGGCACCAGTTTGTTCATATAAATAATCTAAGGTCTTAGCTCTCAAAAGTGAAGTGTGGCGTGCCTCAGGGGTCAGTGCTTGGCCCGCTTTTATTCTCTCTGTACATGCTGCCACTAGGTTCAGTTATTCGTAAACATGGCATTAGTTTCCACTGCTATGCAGATGATACACAGCTGTACATATCAGCCAAACCTAATGACAGCCTTACAATCAACAAAATTGAGGACTGTGTAAAGGAAATAAAAGATTGGATGTCTTACGGTTCGCCATATAAGAACTGTGACGAACCGTATTAAAACAAAATATAAACGGGTTGGGACCCAATTGCAGTTAGCTCCAGTTGGTATTTATAACTGAAATGAAACTAGTGAAATAAAAGGAAATGAAATACCAAATGTGAATAATAAATAAAACTAAATAAACAAACAGAAATGAAATAAAAGATAAAAATAACTAATTAAACTAAATACAATAAACTGCACGCCAAAAGCGTACTGTAATGCTATGAAAAAGCCTACTTACGGTGTGCCTCCGTTGCGCAACAGGTGCGCCGGGTTTGCGCGTGTGCGCCTGTGCATTCAAAAACACCGGGTGCATCGAAAGTCACGTGAGCGCCAGTCACGTGACCCAAGGCGTAGGCAGTGGCAGCCACTGACTCCATACGGTGTGTTTATATAGGCAGGACTCCAGGTGACACCACTTACCCATAAATGGCCCGGGAAAACTGGCGCGCGCACGCGCGATCGCGCTGCTGCTGCTGCTGCTGCTGCTGCTGCTGCTACGCCGTCAAGCCGGGACGACTCCTGGCCGATAGTGGCCAGGAAGCTATCCTAAAGGATGTTAACTCAGATAACACTGAGGTTCTATTAGTGGATCCAAGCTGTGAGAGACAGTTGCTACCCGGTCCTATGCTAGATGGCTGTTCCAGTATTGCCCATTCCGTCTGTAAAAATCTTGGGGTCACATTGTGATTCAGATCTCTCCTTTGATGCGTCACATTAGAGGCTCACTCTCGAATTGCTTTCTTTCAATTACTAATATCGCTAACTTAGAAATTCCCCTCTCTTTTAATGATGCGAGAAACTGTTTCTGCGGTTACTAACCTCAGTTTGATATCTGTAACGCCTTACTTACTGGATGCCTCTAGTAAATTCTATAAATAATGCGCTGCCCGAGTGCTAACTCTAAACTCTAATCTATAAGAAAATTGGAATCACCCAAATATCACTCCTGTTCTAGTTCTTCATAACTGCACTGGTTACCAGTCCAAATTCCGGTCAATAGTTAACAAAATCTTCTTATAAACTTATAAAGCTCTACATGGCCTGGCCCATATTATCTGAGTGAACTCTTAGAGTTTTTACAATCCACTCAGCTACTTCGCTCGCAGGGTGCAGGACCTTCTTTTAGTTTCCTAGAAATTGTCCAGCAGGGAAATGCTTTCTCATACATGGCCCCCAACTATGGAAAAACTTCCCACTCTCGTCCGAGACTCAGACACCCTCCAAGTTTTAGTTCTAGCTAAAGACACACTTATTTACGCATGCTTTTGCTAGAGTTTAGCACCAGGATGCAATGGTTTTGGAGTCACTGGGGCCGAGTCTGGAGTCATGTCTGCCTGCCTGCCCTTGTCCGCTAGCCAGGAGTGTCGAGTGGCGGTCTGGCTGAACTGAGCTTCGTCCTCGTGATCTTGACTCCGTGCATTCTTGCCTTAGACTACGTGCAAGCTGGGGGGTTCATGCCCAAAGAGTCTTATGGTGATCAGAGATTGTTGGGTTTCTGTCTGCTGCCTCCCATGGGGTTGCGCAGTGTCCTCATGTTTTTCTTGCCACTGTCGCCCTAGGCTTGCTCAATTTGGGATTGGACGTAGTTATTAGGAGATAATTTAGACAATGCTCCATTTAAAAAAGCGCTATATAAATAGATCTGACTTGACTTGGGATACCAGAATCTGATACCACAAGACAAAATGTAACATCAGCCTAGTGTGACTAGAGGTGAATTACACCGTCTAATGGCTTGTGTTACAAGCAGAGTCATTTTGTGGTTTACACACAGGACAAGTAATAGCACCTGTTTTTAAGGAAAGGGCATGCCACGGGTGCCACCTTATTGCAAGCCCCATCTTAGATTCGAAGAGAGGAACCATGAAAAAAATACAACTCCCTCTTACTTCTGAGCCACCGGAATGCTCTATAAATGGAAATGAGTATTTCCATTTATAGAGCATTAAACCACACACAAACCAGTCAAGAAAAAAAGGACATGACAAGATATAAAAATGCAGTGGAATTACATTTTTAACAGGACCTTAACATTTCAATCAGTAAGTTGCAGGTGTGCGGAAGCACTTTTCTGACACAAACTCAAACACTTGCTTAAACTTAGAGCTTCCTCTTTACAGTATCATTACGTTTATCAAAAGGCTAGAAAATCCAAAAATCTACAGAAGTAAAAGAGTAAAGCTAAACCTCCTCACCCTTTCCCCCAGAAATGCTCCTTTATTAACAGCAAGAACAGTAGTGAGATCTACAGCAAGTGCACCCCAATCCTGCGTACAGCTCGCTAGTTAGCATAACAGTCTTTAGTAGCAGCTCTAGTAGATTCAAGAATAGAAAACATAGTTGGACGATAAAGAAGGTGAGACTGGAGATGCAAAATAAGAACTTGTGCCTAAGAGCTGTGTCTGCAGTTTGAAAGTTTTTCAGCTTCAGTGGGTTATGTCTTATGCAACCCCACTAACTGCTGCACCATCCTGCTGCCCAGAGCCACAAACAATAAAAATCAGCCCATGCTAGGTAATCATCCCGTTACAGACAATCGAGAGAGATGGGTTAAGAGCAGCAATTAAAACATGGATTAAAGGTATGTCTTACAGGAAATACTTCAGGCAAAAAACAGGCACATCTCCTTATTTAAGTTCTGTTTTTAATATTTTGCAGTTTGCACATTAAAACAAAGTTTACACTTTATTACACCTGCTTCATGCGTGTGGATTCCTTCAAATATTGTGTAATTTTGCGGGGCGAAGTCTATCAAAGTCTATTAATTAAGCAGCAATGAAATTGAACGAACGAATGCATTAATATTCAGTCAATCATACCCTCTGGTGGCCTTTTGGGGTTATTACAGGCACGGATGTTAAAGTCACTATTTTAAAATGTTTTAGTTACAGTAATAAAGTATCCTGTGAAATCAGTGCTTAAGTGGCGTGTTACTTGTTACATACTAATAAATTAGATGAAAGAAAAAATCCGTACAAATATCACACCAGGAGGTAAGTTTATATACCAATACATTATTCCAACAAAAAAAAAATTCTTTTTTTAAAAAAAAAAAATCAGAAGCTACTCTATTTGTACGCAGTTTCATTTTGACAGCAATTTTTGATTTAGTTTTAGTCCCAGTCTTTCGACTAAAACGTAACTTAGTTGTATCTCTGAATTGTTTTTAGTTTTCGTCGACTAATTATAAAAGATATATCGCTAAATTTACAGTACTTCATTTTCACTAAAATATGACATGTAAGGTTTTGCAGTAACAGTCGTAAATGCTTTTTTTAACATTCTCCCTTGAATTATTAAGTTCATTATAACGCACCTTAAGAAGACAAAATTGAAATCTACATTCATCACGGACAATAATAACATACATTAAAGTGGCATAGATTTCCAGCATAGAGCTGCTTCAAACGTGGTGTGACATCAGAACTACTCTAGAAAGAATCAATCCTGGAATGTGGTATTGTAAATGTATATTTAAGTAAAATATAACTCGTCCGTATGAATTTGATATTATATACAGTGAGGTGGTCACCAAACCTCAATTTCCACCAATCTGCTTCAAACTCGATGTGGACACTGTGATATTGTTAGAATAGAATAACTATGTATTATGAGCTTTAATTAAACATATAAGATCAGAGGATCGTGTATGCATGCTCTACTACATTTATTCATCATTTACAGTATAACACAGAGTTATGCTATCCGAATACTACTTAAATATATCACTCGCAACCGGAAACATTTTTCATCCCTTCCGTATTCGCTTAAATGAACATGAACTTTGAGTGCGTTTGTAACGCCAACCGTAATAAACCCGCTAAAATAGGAGATCGCGCAATTGTAGTGGCCGAGAGCTTACCCGCGGTTTCACCATGGACATGCCTCAGCTGTCGTTTCAAGTTTGGGTTTGTAATTTTTTTACCGGCGAAAGTCGGCCCACCCTTTAACACAGAGTCTTGTTTTTCCGACTTTAAATAATTAATGTGGACATATATCGACGCTCCCGTTCCCCAAGTGTTAACAAATTGTCAGTCGTTTTCCTTCCTGAGAACTAGGCTAGTTTAATTGTCTTCCAGGGTTATATCAAATTGGCGTTTTCAGCATTACTGATTGGATCGCTACCAAACTCGTACCCGCCTTCCACATATGCTATCGTAGATTGCTTGTAGATCTGATTTGGATGTCGTCGCTGCCAAACATTTTCGTCTCGTTTTTATTTTTTGACTACAGTTGTCATTAATTTTCGTCCTGTTTTGTCGTTTTTCATTCATTTTCGTTTCAGTCATCGGCTCATTTTGTTAGAAAAAAGGTTTTTTAAAAAGGGTTTAAGTGTTCTAAACAAACTCACTGAAAGTCTGAAGAGAAGAGCTTCAGTTAACTTCAGTTTTGTTCTGTGTTACAGAACAATTACTGAAGAGTAGGCCTGATCCCCACCACAAGTATGTACTGTAGAAACACTCCAACCACCAGGTGCAATTTTTAAGCATGAATTCAAAAGATCAGGTAATTTACCCCTATATGGAATACAAGCACAGTAATGGAAAAAAATCTGTTCAATTGTTTCTGATATTTTCTGTTTCTAAAACTCTGTAAAATGTAAATTATATTCCTATTTTTTTTTCTCCATCAATAAAAATAAACTCATGCTTTTGTTGGCTATCAAACAGTTTTATGTACTGAACACATTTGGACATCCAGACCTAATCCTGAGCTCAGTAAGCTTTCGTTTCATGTGGTGGAGAATGAGTGCATGTTGTTAGGTGGTACTACCAAACAAACATGCATGTCTGATTAATGCACTGGACACTCCCACTCCTCAGCAAAAGTGGGTGGAGACTAATCTTCTTACTTACAGTGAAACATTCCACATCTGGCTAGAAAGAACAACTCTCAATTTTAATCAGAATTAAAGGAGTAAGAGTGAAACAGAACTTCAGTCCAGGATGAAGATCTTCCTCATCATCACCCTTTACCTGTTCTCAGGTCAGATATTCCACCATTACAACACATGTGAAAAGATTGTTTGCAGATTGTGAGAATATTAACTGCTCAGTGGGGGGTTTTTATACACGTGTGGTTTAATTGTGATTGACAGGTCCTGCAGACTGCAGTAATGTGACTGGTTACGCAGGTGGAAGTGTCATTATAATCTCCAAACTAAAATGGGATTCGAGTAATAGTAAATATATTTGTAAGGTTGGACAATCAGATTGCACAGATATAATACGCTCTCACCCCAAAAGCTGGGACGTTCAAAAAGGAAGATTCAGACTGTATAAAAACGTAAACGATTTTTTGTTAGTGTTTATTCGAAAGCTTAGGCCACAGGATGCAGGAAAGTACAGATTTGGAATTGAGACTCAGAACAGCAGTGACCTGAACCTGGTGGTACGGAATGGTAAGAATATTGCAATATGTTTTTTTACTAGTGATACCATGAAACACTTTGTAACACAAAATGAAAAGTAATCATTACTGCATTGCACAGCTACTAATTTCCTAAATAGCAATTGGTTTGATTTTGTTACTTATATACTTTGCAGATTGTTGTAAGAGGCAACAAGCAATAAATACGCATCTTGGAGACAATATCACTTTCACCTCTAACTATCCAGAAGAGTACAAAAATCAAAAGTATATTAACAAACTGGATGATGATGCATCAATTAAAGTTCTTCTTAACACTGAAACACAGTCTCAGAATGGTAGATTTTCCATTTCGGATGACAAAAGGGCAAGAGTCCTTAGTGTGAACATCAGTGACGTGAGAGAAGAGGATGAAGGGTTTTATCTCTGTGGAGCGTGGGTTGGAGGGGGTTCAACCGAATATTATACCCACTTCACAGAGATTGTGCTACAGACTGCAGGTGAATGTTTGATTTTTAATAATAAATGAACATTTATCCTAACAATTCTCATTAGCATTAATGTGTATCATTTTACAATACAGATGACCTTCATTCCTCACACTAAATACCAAAAAAGTTTTAATATAATTCTGGATTTTCTTTGGATGTTTTAAGCAGAAGAAACTAAACCACAACAACCATCACCAGCCACACTGACTACTGCCATGCAATCAACAGCCTTCATCAACATAACATCTGACACACAGTGTAAGTACTCAGTGATAATCCATAACTCACTCATACTCCTTCATTTTGTACTAAAAGTGTTTGGATTCACACCAGGAACTGGAGCAGGAGTGGAGCTGAGGGCTAAACCACCAAGTGAAAGTTACACTGCAGATTCCACATGTTATACCAGTTGTTATTACAATGTTCAAGCAGCCTATTCGTTCAGCTATGATAGGTGTTTATGATCATGAATGCAGATGCTGTTTGTTTATTCCTGGTCTGTATCTCCTCTGTTTTCTCCAGGTTCCTCGATCGTCATCCCTGTATGCCTCTGTGCAGCTCTGCTGCTGATTGGAGGATTTGGACTGATGTTCTACATGTGGAAGCGCAAAAAACCACAAGGTACTTTACACGCCACATAAGAGTTTGTCTCTGTGAAGATTTTGTCGACTGGGAGAACTAGAATATCTTTTGTTTTGTGTACACTTACAGGTTCACGCAGGACACTCAGCAACAAAGTACTGTTCCATTGCGTACATCTGTACATACTTACAATTACAGTAATAAGGGCGCTAAACGCAACTTCTTTCCTTTGTTTTAGGCAACTTCAGATGAGGACAACCAGGATCATTTGTATGAAAACACTGAAATGCTTTCAAAGATCAGACACCAGTTAGACTGCTAGACGTTAAAGAACTTCTATTAAGTATTTTTATGTATTCTTGACTCCTGGCTGCACAGAATCATGACACAATGCTTTTAGCAGTGGTTGTAGACGTTGAAGA
>JAJAGP010006989.1:0-16691 GCA_025084515.1 Ancistrus triradiatus | reverse complement strand
AATTCCTTATTCTTTGTATTATTGTCTTGTATTGTTCGACTTGAAAAATAGAATAACTTTGAAACTGTTTACAGTATTTGTTGTGGTGTGTTAATTTTGTTGTATTGCGATTTGTCAGCCCTCTACCTCAGGAGATTTTGTTTTAAGTTGTGTTGAGTGATATTTTTTTACACAGAAAAAACAGAATTGCACTGAAAGGAAGAAAATTCCTTATTTTTTATTGTTTTTCCTAAGAACAATTTTATTTGAAAAAAGAAACAAAGAAAGAAAGAACTTGAAAAGATGTCTAGTGAGGGGATAATTTTTATTTTATTTTTGTATTGTGGTTTCTTCTTTTCTAGCTCAAGAAAGACTTATTTTCCTAATGTTAAGGCAAAGTTTGTTTTGTTAATGTTCCATTGTTTCTAAAACAAAAATGTTGAATGTGATAATAAAGTATTTTGTTGTCACGTACAATGTTTGGCGAAATTCTATCCTAGGTCTTTTGGATCCTTTTTGATCTACGAAGTTTAAATATTAAAAAGTATCGGTATCGATATCGTCGACACTGGTCCTGCATTTACTTGGTATCGGATCGATACCAAAATTCCCGGTATCGCTCACCTCTAGAAATGGGCGCAATCGGTGACAACACAGTACTAGAAAAAATACGACGGTTTAAATCCTAAATTTGGCCAATCAGCGATGCTCTACGCCTTTTCTCTAAGCCAATCGTGTCCGTTCTTATTTCCGCGCACTGATTGGCTGCTGAAGTAGTCATTTTGAGTAAAACTGTTTCTCTGCCTCTGCTCCGGTCATTGGTTCTGCTTCTGTCCAGCATGGCGTTGAAAGCTGTCTGCGTTCTCAAAGGCACTGGGGAAGTCACGGGCACGGCGTACTTTGAGCAACAGGTTGTTGTTTTAACATTTTGCAGCCTTTCTGGCTGCCTTTCTCTCTGAGCCGCTATGCTAACGCTAAGTACCGAAAACGAAAGTCAGGCCAACCGAGTCAACTGCGTTTTGCTAGCACAAGTTTGTAACGCTGATTTTATTTGTTTTTATATATTTGTAACTGTACTTTTTGGTGATTAATGAATGCAAAACGGTATGAAATATCTTTCATTATTGGGCTGCTAACCAGATTATGGGCTGCATCCTAAACCGCACTCTGTCGTAATAAATAGTGTGTTTAGATTAGTGCACTTGTAATGGCGGAGCTACTACAGTTTTTATTTAATATAATGTGCTGCTTTGCGCTTTGGGACGTAGCTGTGCTTGTCTTTTAATTTCCACGATACTCAACGACCTTTGCTCCAGACCCAGCCCAGCATGGAACAGAAATGCACAGAACACTACTCCTGCATATAGCTAAATAGGCCACATTAAAGCGAGGTTTGATAGATGAAACTAAAATGCAACATGCAAGTAAAGAATGCAGTTAAACATTTTTGTTATGTAAGGGCTTTTCGCTGAGTCATGCACCCTGTTACTTAATAGTACTTTGGTTCTTCTGCATGGCATCGAGATAACGAGGTGTTAAGTGTAGCCCTGCAACGCAGGAGTGCCAAGCCTTCAGGTTAGGTAAAGGCACGAGAGAACTTCAACTGGTTTAATAAATACTGATTTCTTTCTTACCTGAATTTTAAAAGAGTAAATCCGCTTGTTCTATGTGTAATGAAGTCGAGTTTTTGTGGTTACCTACACCACTGGCGTCCGGTTTTGTCAGCTGTCTCATTCATACTGTTTCTTATTGATTTTTATCAACACAATCCTAACAGGTTTTTATTTGGGTGGCATTGTGGGATGGCACAATGACGCAGTGGTTAGTTGTCACCTCACAGCTTTAGAGGTTCCTGGTTTGAAGCCCAGACTACTCTTGAGCAAGATAAGAACCTTATCCCATCTGTGACACATGGTGGTGGTAGGATCATGGTTTGGGCCTGTTTTGCTGCATCTGGGCCAGAACGACTTGCCATCATTAATGGAACAATGAATTCTGAATGATATCAGAGAATTCTAAAGGAAAATGTGAGGACATCTGTCCATGAACTGAATCTCAAGAGAAGGTGGGTCATGCAGCAAGACAACGACCCTAAGCACACAAGACGTTCTACCAAAGAATGGTTACAGAAGAATAAAGTTCATGTTTTAGAATGGCCAAGTCAAAGTCCTGGCCTTAATCCAATGGAAATGTTGAGGAAGGAGCTGAAGCACATCAGAGACAGTTGGATATTAACACACTCACAGTAAGGCTCAGGTTAAACTGCTAAATTAAGCAGTCATACAGTAGATTAAATACAGTCTACAGTGGTCATTAATCCGTTCCAATGCTGACTGGATTGTTATGCATGTAGTTCTATTCTTTCTTGGAGCTTCTCAGTCATAAGATTTCTTACACAGTAAATTGTTCTTGTTGCTGCCTGTTCCAGTTCAAGACCAAAAAAAGTTTCCTACCTTTTTTAAGGAAGGTTAAAAAAATAAAATGGAATGAAACCATTTTTCCTGATTTAACCGTTTTGTTTATTGATATATTTTATTGCAAAAATTAGTTATTGTATTTGAAATGTAGAAAGGTTAAATTATCGGTTTTTAACATTGGTATCGTTATGTGTATCATAATATAATATCGTATCAGCCCAAGAACTTCAATATCGGTGCATCCCTAGCTGAAACGGGTCACGTGTCTCGACTTGTCCAAATTTAAGCAACTGTGACGAGAACCAAAACAAAAGCAGAAAAAAACAGTGCAGTTAGCCTGCAGTTATGATGCCCACAGTCCTGTCCTTTGTTTTGCTGACCTTTAGATGGAGGTTGTGGTGGCTGCACCACTGCGGCAGTGCTTTGACCTCCTATCTTAATGATGAGGCATTGAAACTGTTCGGTGTGAATGTGGGTACAGGAGTGTTCTTGGCCCACAACCCTGAGGTGCTCTGATGTTCAGTATGAAGGTGGATGAGGTGAAGTTCACAGTAGGTTTTGAGGTTTGTCAGTCAAAGTGCCAAGGATCCAGTTGCATAGCTAAGTATTGTGGCCCAGGTCTTGTTCAGTTAGCAGTTCCGTGTGGCCATGGATGGCATCAGGACTAGAAGACTTTCTCCTGTTTTGTCTTAAATGATTTAATGAGATCTAACTAGGCTACACATGTTGAATAATTTCTTTGTTCGACAAGGGATATTGTGACAGGTATAGTGCCATTTGCCTCAAACTGAGCGTAGTAAGTAGTTCAGCTCATTTGGTAGAGAGGCCGATACTGTCCGGTCTTTGTAGTCTGTAATGATGCGTAGGTCATTCTGCGTGTGCTTGGTGTTGGAGCTGCAGACGACTCCTTGAAATTCCAATTGGCAAATTTGACGGTCTATAGTACCTGGCTTCCTATAGGCTGACAGATCCCCAGAGGTATAAGCTGCAGTTCGTGCCTTGAGTTTTAGCAATGCTTTTGTTAGGCAAAGACAAGACAGTATTTTTCAGCATCTTCAGTATCCATTTTACCATATTAATGTGAATCCATATGTAATATGTTTAGACCACGTACTTGTTGATGTCAAATTCAAGCCAGTACCTAGTGTTTGAATCTACTGAATGGCAATGTGTATGGAGTGCTGGTAATGTACACAAGAAATTCTACAGTGCAGAAAACAGTATTATTTCAGTCACCTGCATTAGAAACAAAGGCCAAAACTATGGTCTTGTGCATTCTTATTTACAGCATTTAGCAGATGCTCCTTTCTAAAGCAGTGTGCAAAAGTACTTTGTATTGTCCTTTTGAGATATTTCCTCATTCCTCATAGAGTAAATAATTTTTGTTAAGAATGGCATTTAAGAGTTGATCTAGGTAAACCAGTAACCATTCAGCAAGGTGTTACTATTAGTGTGGGCATTGCTGTGCCATCCTGAAACATGGGAAATCTTCCTGATTCAGTTTGTAGAAAAACGTCTGTTTACATCAGAACCCTACCCTTGGCAAAGCACCATGGCTATTTATATTGATTGTGGAATGCTTTTCCCTGCATTGTTTTTGTCCTTGCTTCATGGTGAAGTTCTTAGCAGTAATGCATGCAGTGCAAATTGAGACACTTCATTCCTCCAGGCCTTTATCTTATCAACTAGTCTAAAAGTGTAGCAGAAATGGTTACAAGTTTGTTTGGATTGAACTGAGCAAATTGTAATGTCATGCGTTACTTAGTGTATGCAGGGTGGCACGGTGGCTCTGTGGGTAGCACCGTTGCCTCACAGCAAGAAGGTCCTGGGACATGCTTTGTGTGGAGTCCGCATGTTCTCCCTGTTCACGTGGGTTTACTCCCACAGTCTAAAGACATGTTAGGTTATCTGATTACACTAAATTGGCATTGACTTGAGTGTGTATGTTTGTATATGACCATAACCAATATATTGTAAACAGGGTGAGATTGGCACATGACGATTCATTTCCTTATGTTGATGGAAAAATTGCTAAGCATTTGTGATCTGTTAGCAGGCTTGTAAGATCCCTGAAGTATAACTCTGTAATGGTTACTTCACATTTGGGTGTTTAAACATGTTTGCTGGTGTTCTGTTGCAGAGTGAGACTGCCCCAGTAGTGGTTACAGGTGCGATCACCGGCCTGACCCCTGGCCTGCATGGCTTTCATGTCCATGCTTTTGGAGACAACACAAACGGTGAGTTTGTCCTGTTATTTTTGTAAAAGCATCAACAAACCTAGGAAAGACTTTGCAGTGAACAGAAATAATGACACTCGTGCTGTTTTAATATAAGGCTGCATCAGTGCGGGACCGCACTACAACCCTCATAACAAGACCCATGGTGGACCTACTGATGACGTTAGGTAAGTTTAAGGCACTGGTTGAATTTGCATCCAGAATGTTATGAAAGGTTTTATGTCATTAGTATAATTTCATCGTGCCATTTTCAGTGTGCCACCTTCCCAGACACTGGTCTTTCTAGCTGACATTATGAAAAACTTGTCACTGAATTGAGGTGGCCTTTATTTTGAGACCAGACACCAACATTTTTATTGTTGCTACAATCACCACATTTTGTACATCCTGTTATCTGTGATTATTTCTGTGCTTACTGCCATATGCCAGTCACTGAGTGGATGAGGTGGATGAGGTAATAGTCCGATGGTCAGATTTTTAATATCCCCTTGTAAGGAAGATACAGAAAGGACATGCTGCCCATATTATGTTCACAAAAGTCAGCAAACAATGAAGAGCACAGTTTGTAATTAGGAGTTACAGCAAATCAGTACTCAAAGGTCTTTTAAAATGGGCTCAGTACTACTGAGTGCCAGACAAAAAAAATTAAAAAGCTTTTTTTTTTTTTTTTAATGGTCAAGAAAGGGTTATCAAACCTTTTAGAAAAACAAAACACAGCTGTATTGTACCAGCATGTTGATGCACAGAGAAAACTGGCAGCATGTTTATCATGAAACATGGAACTATTCTTAGTCAAGAAAACTGCTTGAAGAATGGTGCCAACTAAACCTAAACACAAGTGTTTATAGTTCTGACTTGTCTGGGCAAAGGAGTACTATTTACTGAAGAACAGGCACATACACTTACGAACACCACTTACAGCTTTTTACAAATGGGTAGCGGAAAGTTATACACACTAAGTAAGTAAAAATTAATTTATAGTCCTCAGAAAAATAAAGGGAACACTCATACATCCTAGATCTGAATGAATGAAATATTCTCATTGAATACTTTGTTCTGTACAAAGCTGGATGATTGCCTGACGACAAAATCACACAAACATTCATCAATGGGGGGCGGGGCGGGCGAATTCAAATTTATTAACCAATGGAGGCCTGGATTTGGAGTCCACCACAAAAATTTAAGTGGAACAAACACACTACAAGGCTGATCCAACTTGATGTAATGTCCTTAAAAAAACAAGTCAAAATGAGGCTCGGCTCAGTATTGTGTGTGGCCTCCACGTTGCCTGTATGAACCTCCCTACAACGCTTCTGGGCATGCTCCTGATGAGGTGGTGGATGGTCTCCTGAGGGATCTCCTCCCAAGACCTGGACTAAAGCATCCGCCAACTCCGGGACAGTTTGTGTGGTGCAACGTGACGTTTGGTGGATGGAGCGAGACATGATGTCCTAGATGTGCTCAGGTCTGGGGAACGGGCGGGCCAGTCCATAGCTTCAGTGCCTTCATCTTGCAGGAACTGCTGACACACTCCAGCCACATGAGGTCTAGCATTGTCCTGCATTAGGAGGAACCCAGGGCCAACCGCACCAGCATATCGTCTCACAAGGGGTCTGAGGATCTCATCTCGGTACCTAATGACAGTCAGGCTACCTCTGGCGAGCACATGGAGGGCTGTTGCGGCCCTCCAAAGAAATGCCACCCCACACCATTACTGACCCACTGCCAAACCGGTCCTGCTGAAGGATGTTGCAGGCAGCAGATCGCTCTCCATGGCGTCTCCAGACTCTGTCACGTGCTCAGTGTGAACCTGCTTTCATCTGTGAAGAGCACAGGGCGCCAGTGGTGAATTTGCCAATCCTGGTATTCTCTGGCAAATGCCAAGCGTCCTGCATGGTGCTGGGCTGTGAGCACACCCCCCATCTGTGGAAGCATGAATAACTTTTTCCAAAGCCGATTATAAAAGGCAATTCCTGATCTTAGCCACATTCTTTAAATGGAAAAAGCTGCTTTTAATGACCGCATTTACCTGTTTATCATATAAAACCCAAGTAACTTGCACAAAACAATCTCTAAACACATCAACAGAGTTAGAACGGTCTTTAATCCAAACGCGAACTAATGAGCAAGTGAACGCACAAATGACGGCCTTCCGCTCTGACTCTATATCCGAAGCGCTGATTGGCTGTTGAGGTGACCAGCTGCTTACAGCTGCAACATCCGGAGCTGAAAGACAGATTTTTATTTTCTATTATAATTACGTCCTCGGTTGTTAAAGTGAATGGACGTTGATCAGAACATTAAATGGTGCTTACCTGTATCAGCTTATGACGACTAAAGCAGAACTCTCCATCCAATAGCTTGAATTCCTTTCCTGCAGGCACGTTGGAGATCTGGGTAACGTGACTGCTGGAGCTGATGGTGTTGCTAAGATTGAGATTAAGGACCAGCATTTGACACTGACAGGGCCTTACTCAATCATTGGGAGGACCATGGTGGTAAGTGTTCTGTTCTTTCCACCAAAAATGACATCTCTAAATGATGCACCCAGCAGTGTGCTGGCATTAAGATTTGTACTCAGTGTTTTTGAAATGCAAATACTGTATATTCACTCTGATCCAACACCATTATTCAGCTCATCTTCACTAGTGGCAGTGGAGAAGGCTCCAAATGTGCTTCTCATGAAATCTATGGGATTAATTAAATGAATCCAGGGTGTACGTAAACCATTTCCCTATTGTTTTTACCTAAATTAATTGCATGTTTCTCATGTTGCAGATTCATGAGAAGGAGGATGACTTGGGGAAAGGCAATGATGAAGAAAGTCTCAAAACTGGTAATGCTGGTGGTCGTCTGGCGTGTGGGGTTATAGGCATTACTCAGTAAAGCGGGCGTTGGCACCGGAACCAATGCAAGTGCCCCGACAAGCACTTAAACCAGTTCAAGTTTATTTTTACAAAGTTTGGTAGGAAACTGACTACCCATGCCTGGCTAAATGAACGTCTGTGGTCTGCTTATATCTGATTTGTGTCATGGGAAAATGATGTTGCACTTGTCATCCAAATCACATTTGTTCAATAAATGTTCATTTGGTATCACCATTTTAGAATGTATGTCTTTTTTCCTTTGTGATTATGGTTTGAATAGTTGTGAAGACCAGGTCAGACCACTAGGTGGTGAGCTTTTCACGCTCCCAATGCTGAGATTCCAGATTACTGCTGCACACATACAGCTCATTTCATGGTATAGTACATGACTGAGAATTAGTTTTGATGCCTTGTTTCCTGTTATTTTGCATTATGCTGAAATGTTGACGTTTGAACTTTCTACTTGATCGTTTCTGTTAAACATCCATGTCCAACACTAGCCAAGCTGGCACAGATGGCGTGTTCCTGCTGAAATTACATTCTCCGAAACTGCTTTTCTCTTGTAAAGGAAGGACTTGATTGGAATGTGACGCAGCCTTTCCAGAGACACAAATCTGCAGCACCAATTGTGAATACAGAATTAACTTAGGCCAAGCCGTGGCATGACACGCTATGCCAGAGACGGGTAAAAAAGCAGTAAGGAGTGTGAAGGGGATGGATGTTCCGTTTGCTTTCCTTATGCTCTTTTCCTGGATGTATGGGGTCAGTGGCCTGAAACATCCTGGGCAGACAGTCAGGGTCTTGAAGTGGTCGAATTTCCAGAGGCAGATGCAGTCAGGTGGAAGCATGATGATCAACAAAAGCTGAATAAAAATAGCTTCAAAAGGCAGGGCTATGAATTAATAAAAACCTCTCATACAGTAGAGATGTGAGAATTATGTCCCTTCAAACAGCCAGAAATGACCAGAGAAAATCTAAAACGAGCAATTATTAAATGCCAAATGTAAAAAAAAAAAATCAAAAACATTAGATTTCTTTTAGTAAGGTAACGTACCAAATCGATACCTTTTTTGATTCTGTCCAAACAAATTGATCAGGTCCTTCTTTACCATCCTCTTAACTTTTACAGCTTCACACCCCTAGACAAGGTCGTAACACTATTATTACTGCTTTTCTATAAGTAGTGTGACTTTCCATTAATTAAAATGCGGTGGATTGTGTGAGTCCAAACTTTTTAGAGATGGTTTTGTAACCTTTTCCAGCCTGATGAGCTCATCAAACAACTCTTTTCTGAGCTCCTCAGAAATCTCCTTTGTTTCGTGCCATGATACACTTCCACAAACATGTTGTGAAGAGAGCAGACTTTGATAGATCCCTGTTCCTTAAATAAAACAGGGTGCCCACTCACACCTGATTGGCATCCCATTGACTGAAAACACCTGACTCTAATTTCACCTTCAAACTAACTGCTAATCCTAGAGGTGTTCACATACTTTTTCCACTCACTAATATGTAATATTGGATCATTTTCCTCAATAAATAAATGACCAAGTATAATATTATTGTCTCGTTTTTTTGACTGGGCTTTATCTACTGTTAGGACTTGTGTGAAAATCTGATGATGTTTTAGGTCATATTTATGTAGAAATATAGACAATTCTAAAGGTTCACAAACTTTCAAGCACCACTGTATCTAATGTGTCCCTACATAATTTATCTGAAAAGAATTCCCTTTCAGATACACACCGGATGGCTGAAAGTATGTGTTTACCTAGATACTTGTTAACTATCCAATTCCAAAGGCAGGAGTATTAGTGTTTCTCAGGTGACCCGGGTTTCAGGGAGGGGAGGTAGGTCTGGACTTCATCCCTCTGCACTGTGATGGACTGGCACCCTGTCCAAGGCTTCCTTATGTCTGCACCCCTCCCCCAGGGACCCTGACCAGGAAAGTAGGGTTACAATGTGCTTGTATAGCACTTTATAACAATAGAAGTTGACCCAGAGTGCTGTACATACAATCAAAACAACATAATTACCAATTCATACAACACTGTAACAATATCAATATAATAGAATAAAAAAGGAACAGATAAAAACGTTAAGAACACATCACTGTACCAAAACCAACCCACAATAAGACAATGGCTCAATACCGCAAATAACCACGGGCTGGCGCTATTATGATGGATATGGTCCCTGCTTAAGGAGAACCATCGCTTTTTGGGAGGCATTCTTACTAGATCTGTAGGGATTCGCTTTCACATTGACTTAGGCATTCCTGTTCATAACAAATGAAATGAGGTTGGCCAGAGAAAACATGAAATATCTTGGGTTCACACTGCCTGCAATGAAATAAAAGCCCACCCCCCAAAGAAAACTGTCCCGAAGTTTTCCGATTTGGGCTTGTACATTGCAAATGAACCATTCCCATCCACCCACAAAGCCTAATATGCTGTTTGATTCCGTACTGCAGCAGTGTTAGTCCAAACCATCTGTACCCGTGTGATGTCTCTGACCGCAGCTCTCCTGTCCTCTGCTGTTACCCTGCTGCTCCCGATCCTATGTCCCAGCGGTCTGCTGTTGTAGCACACTTACATTTGCTCTCACTACCTATTCTGTTTAACTTCCTCTTGATCTGATTTCATAAAGTAGGTTAAATACCGTCATTCCCAACTGAAGGAGGCCACCTAGTGTGCACATATTTGGGTTTTACCACTGTAACTAAGGAATGGCGTTACTGATGAGATAAGAGCTGAACCAGGTGTGCTGGAGCAGGGAAACTAAACTGTGCAGAGCAGTGGGTTACGCAGTTAGTTTCCTATTCTAACGCGTCAATTCAGGAAGAGCAGGTTTATTTGTTTTTGGATCAGGTGTAGAACGTGGAGCAGGAAAACACGAAAATATGCTAATGGAGTCCTCTGGCCTCAGCTGCTGTTTGATCCTGCTTTGAGAAGAAAGCACGCATGTCTACATTAGATGGGCTTTTAGTGTTCAGGCAGTGTGAAACAAACAGGCCTTTTGTGGAAGTGTTCATTCCGAGTTCATCCCAATTCCATGGTAATCTTCTACTTCCTTTTTCTGTCTTCTTCTTAATTATTATTTTCTATTTCCTATTCCTAACTTCTACTTCCTTTTCCTGTATTCTACTTCTTTTTCCGATCTTCTACTTCCTATTCCTATATTTTACTGTGTCATCTGCTTCCTGTCTTCTACTTTTTATTTTCTACTTTCTTTTCCTGTCTTCTTCTTATTTTCTTTTTATCTTCTCTTTCATATTCCTGTCTTTTACTTCCTATCGTCTATTTCCTATTCCTGTCTTCTATCATCTTCTATTTGTCATCCTATCTTTTACTTCTTATTCCTGTATTTTAATTTCTATTTTCCACTTCCTATCTTCTATTTGCTGTTCCTCTATTACACTACCAACTTTGCACTTCCTATTTTCTACTTCCTGTTCATTTATTCTAATTCTTATCATTTACCTGCAATCTTCTTTTTCCTATTTCTATTTTCTTCTTCCTATATTCTACTTCCTATTTCTGTCCTCTTCATCCTATCTTTTACTTCTTATTCCTGTCTTTTAATTTCTATTTTCCACTTCCTATTTTTGATGTCCTCTTCCTTTCTTCTACTTCCTATCTTTTACTTCTTTTTTCTGTCTTCTACTTCCTGTGCTCTACTTCCTATTACTGTCTTCTAAATTCTATTTTCTACTTCCTATGCCTACCTTTTACTTCCTATCTTCGACGTCCTAATTCTGTTTTCTACTTCCAATTCCTGACTTCTATTTCCTATCTTCTACTTAATTTCTACTTCCTATTCCTATCTTGTATCCCCTATTTCTAATTTCTACTTCTTATTCATGTCTTCTTCTTCCTATTCCTGTTTTCTTCCTATCTTATACTTCCTATTTTATACAGTGCCTTGCAAAAGTATTCGGCCCCCTTGAACTTTTCAACCTTTTGCCACATTTCAGGCTTCAAACATAAAGATATGAAATTGTACTTTTTTGTGAAGAATCAACAACAAGTGGGACACAATCGTGAAGTGGAACAAAATTTATTGGATATTTTAAACTTTTTTTTAGAAATAAAAAACTGAAAAGTGGGGCGTGCAAAATTATTCGGCCCCCTTTACTTTCAGTGCAGCAAACTCACTCTAGAAGTCAGTTGAGGATCTACTGAAGGATCCAATGTTGACCTAAATGGACTGAGGATGATAAAATAGAATCCATCTGGTGTAATAAGTCTCTGTATAAATGCACATGCTCTGTGATAGTCTCAGAGTTCTGTTTAAGGTGCAGAGAGCATCATGAAGACCAAGGAACACACCAGGCAGGTCCGAGATACTGTTGTGGACAAGTTTAAAGCCGGATTTGGATACAAAAAGATTTCCCAAGCTTTAAACATCTCAAGGAGCACTGTGCAAACGATCATATTGAAATGGAAGGACCCGGCCGTCCCTCTAAACTTTCAGCTCAAACAAGAACAAGACTGATCAGAGATGCAGCCAAGAGGCCCATGATCACTCTGGATGAACTGCAGAGATCTACAGCTGAGGTGGGAGACTCTGTCCATAGGACAACAATCAGTCATACACTGCACAAATCTGGCCTTTATGGAAGAGTGGCAAGAAGAAAGTCATTTCTCAAAGATATCCATAAAAAGTTTGCCACAAGCCACCTGGGAGACACACCAAACATGTGGAAAAAGGTGCTCTGGTCATACGAACTTTTTGGCCACAAGGCAAAACGTTATGTTTGGCGTAAAAGCAACACAGCTCATCACCCTGAACACACCATCCCCACTGTCAAACATGGTGGTGGCAGCATCATGGTTTGGGCCTGCTTTTCTTCAGCAGGGACAGGGAAGATGGTTAAAATTGATGGGAAGATGGATGGAGTCAAATACAGGACCATTCTGGAAGAAAACCTGAGACTGGGACGGTGATTTATCCTACAACAAGACAATGATCCAAAACATAAAGCAAAATCTACAATGGAGTGGTTCACAAATAAACGTATTCAGGTGTTAGAATGGCCAAGGCAAACTCCAGACCTGAATCCAATCGAGAATCTGTGGAAAGAGCTGAAAACTGCTGTTCACAAACGCTCTCCATCCAACCTCACTGAGCTCGAGCTGTTTAGCAAGGAAGAATGGGCAAAAATTTCAGTCTCTCGATGTGCAAAACTGATAGAGACATACCTCAAGCGACTTGCAGCCATAATCGCAGCAAAAGGTGGCGCTACAAAGTATTAACGCAAGGGGACCGAATAATTTTGCACGCCCCACTTTTCAGTTTTTTATTTCTAAAAATAGTTAAAATAAAATAAATTTCGTTCCACTTCACGATTGTTTCCCACTTGTTGTTGATTCTTCACAAACAAATTACAATTTCATATCTTTATGTTTAAAGCCTGAAATGTGGCAAAAGTTTGAAAAGTTCAAGGGGGCCGAATACTTTTGCAAGGCACTGTATGTCCTATAATTATCTTCTACTTCATATTCCTGTTTTCTACTTCCTATCTTCTTTTTCTTGTCTTCTACTTTGTATTTCTGTTTTCTACTTCCTATTCCTGCCTTCTACTTCCAATGTTCTACTTCTTTTTCCCATCTTATACTTCCTTTTTCTTTCTTCTTCTTCCTTCTTTCTTTTGTTTATTTTCTATTTTATTTCTTATTCTCTAATCGACGTCAAATCTTCTGCTTGGATTCCGGTCTTCTACTTCATCTTTACTTTCTCTTTTTCTATTCCATTCCATTTCTTACTTCTTATTTTTCTCATATTCCTGTTTGTCTAGTGCTTCTATTCTAAACTATCACTTTTCTCTACTCCTATTTTATCTTCTGATTCCATTTTCTATTTCCACTTAAACCCATTCCTGCTATCTGTGTAAACAGTTCAGATCAATTCAGAATCTGGAAATAGTGCATTTCTGGAAAAACCTCAGAGTACAGTGTTTGGGCTGATCCAAACTCATGCTTTTGCATCTGTTAAACAGTGCCCAGTATGCTCCTGTGGGCTAAGCTGGAGTTCCTATTCACACCAAGTTTCACACACAACTTCCCTTGAATGCGTTTAACAACTGAGCTTACATAATGACCCCCATGCTAAACAGTCCATCTTCAGTGAACTATGACATGATGTCAGAAAAGAAAGGAAAAAACACTGAGAGAGAGTTTAACCTTGCTGTATAGTACACTACTCAAATTCCATTGATCCAGTCTGTCTCATTTTGACTTTACAGAAACACAGTAATGTGTTTTATAAGATAAAACACCAAATATTTAACACTTCTGAAGATGTGCTTAGGGTCCACGGCAAATGGATAATATAATATATATACACTGACCAGCCACTTTGTTAGGTACACCTCCTTGTCTTTACACTCATTGTCCATTTTATCAGTTCCACTTACAATACAGAAGCACTGTGTAGTTCTGCAATTACAGACTGTAGTCCATCTGTTTCTCTACAGACTTGTAGTCTCCTTTACTCTGTTCTCTAATGGTCAGGACCCCACAGATCAGGTACTATTTGGGTGGTGGACCATTCTCAGCACTGCACTGACACTGACGGGGTGGTTGTGTGTTAGTGTGTGTTGTGCTGCTATGAATTCTCATTATTTTGTTGTCCTTCTGAACACAAAGCAGCATTAATCATAAACCGCTCCACACCTTTGCAGGGCATTTCAGGTCTTCATGTCACACAGACGTCCCTTAATCTGGAGATATTTCTGAACCGTCCAGGTCACAGAGGTTAGATACCATGCATTGTCGCCATGCTAGGAGTCTGAAGGTGGTTAATGCTCTCCTGCCCTTAGAAAGTGCGCCTTCGTGACCTTTCAGCCATGGCATGTGTATAGCTTTACCCAGAACCTTGGAATAAATAGATTGAGCATGTATGAGAGCAGACTGCTAAAAGCTCCAGTCTGGCTAGACTTCACATGGAATTTTGCTGTGCTTTTAGCGGCGATATGAAGCACAAAGGGAATTTAAGGGGCTCTGAGCTTTTAGCACAGCTGTAGGATATTTAAGATCAGCTCCTCCAATCACTAGAGAAGAGGTGGAGAGAGAATCCACATTATTCAAACAAAGCAGTGGTACATGTAGCATTTTATAACGCAATTACATAAACAGATTCGGCTCCTCCTCGCCATTTCAATGCAAGCCACCATCTCCCATTAGTGACTGCGCATTTAAAATGAGGATATAAAACAGCATTGTTTAGATGTTAATATTCCACTTGTATTGAGTGGTGTACACCATTATACCACCAGCAACCTCAGCCTTGGATACAAGGCAGGATGGATCCCCACCATCTGAATGTTGCAGCAGAATTGAGGCTCCTCAGATCATGCAGCGTTTTTCCAATCTTATATTGTTCAATTTTGGAATAAAATAATGTTCTTGGCTGACAGGAGTGGTATCTGGTGTGGTGTTCTCCTGCTGTAGCCCATCTGCTTCAAGGTTTGACATGTGCGTTTAGAGATGCCCTTATCCATACCTCGGTTGTAACGAGTGATTGAGTTACAGTTGCCTTTCTAGTAGCTCGAACCATTCTGGCATCAACAAGGCACTTTTATTTTCAGACTCTTTTTTTCAGATCATTCTCTGTAAAGCCTAGAGATGGCTGTGAGTGAAAATCCCAGTAGATCAGCAGTTTCTGAAATACTCGGAATAACCCGTCTAGCACCAACAACCATGCGACGTTCAAAGTCACTTAATTCACCTCTCTTCCCGATTCTGGTGCTCTGTTTTAACTTCAGCGGGTGGTCTTGAGTTCAAATCTATAAGGTTTGGTATTGTACTACAGTTAAATATAAAGAGACTTGTAATGCTATACAGATATCTGGACCTTAGCAGTCAATGAATGTAAAAGTACTACTAGTACAACTATATTTTGGAGCATGACAATGGGGAATCGCTTTCATTCAGCCACAGGAGAGTTACTGAGGTCAGGCACTGATGTTGGGTGATGAGCTTCGACTCAGTCTAGTTAATTCCAGTGGTGTTGGATAACGTTCAGTTTCCGAACTCCAAACTTGCCAAACCACTTTCTGTGGACCTTTGCATTGTAATGGCCATTGCAATCGTAAACATAGTAAAGCGCCTTCCCCAAATTGTTGCCACAAAGTTGGAAGCACACATTTCCCTGTAATGTTGTTGTGTGCTGTAGTAGTAAGATTTCCCTTCAGCTGAGTGATGGGATTCATTCTTAACCACACAATGTAGCCACATACTATTATTGCTTCTCCGGATTTTACAGTTGTCATTATATATTTGGCACGCAGCATCTTTCTGGAATCTGCCAAACCCAAACCCAAATTCATAAGTCAGAAGGTCAGTGAACCAATTTCCACTGCATTTGAATTCAGTGGCATTGTGTCTTATGCTACTTCAACCAGTACTTGTTACATAGTGATCTTAGGCTTGTGAACCATATTCTTGTGTTGATGTTGCTTTCAGTGTCAGTTTGGAACCCATTAGTGAGTGCTCGGACTGAGCACTTTACAAGGGAGTGGTTGCTTTCTTTAAACATAAGTGATTTATTCAGGCTGAGCAGGTCCACTTTACAGTAACAGTATTTACTAGAGTCTAGCTCTAGTAAGGCAGAGTTGTACCTTTGTCATAGAGCTAACAACCTCATTTACATTTACATTTACAGCATTTAGCAGACGCCCTTATCCAGAGCGACTTACAATTGGTACAGTCTTACAATCCAAGCCATCGTGGGTTAAGGGTCTTGCTCAAGGACCCAACAGTGGCAGCTTGGCAGAGGTGGGATTTGAACCCTGGACCTTGTGGTCGCTAGGCTACCACAGTCCCAGTCCCTAACCTGAAATGTTGTGTGATCTAAATCATATCAGTTTCAGGACTACAAGGCTTTTACCATTCATGTAGATAGGAGCCTAGTCTGACTACAAAGGCTGTCGATGCAGGAACAGACATGGCTTTAAGAACTTTGCATTTGCTTTCATGTCATTAAGAACTGTGACAAAGTCTTCAGCCCTTACAATGTGCACTCTTTGTTTTGAAGTCGGCACTTGGCTATAAACAGGGATTCTGAGTGGACTTGCCAAATGTGCATGACTCTTGAGACTTTGACTTTGTAGGCATTCCTGCCATAGCGAAAACAGGAAGTGGAATTTTAAGAAAAGGCCTTTCAGACTCAGAAGATAATGCGTTCAG
>JAJAGP010006988.1:0-16692 GCA_025084515.1 Ancistrus triradiatus | reverse complement strand
CCTCACCACAAAGCTCTATCTACATCTATATCTAATTAGTGCTCTAGCAGCATTACATGTTGTGGCACATGGCCCATCTGCCTGATTTAATTTACAGCTCTATTTAATTCATGCACTTTATTTTTATAAGGAGGAGGATTCTTATGAAAATCGTGTTTTATTGCATCAGCTTAGCACATTAGGACATGAATTTAGGCAGTTCATTAGGTCTGTCACAGTAAATGGATTTAAATGGATTACTCACTCACTCACTCGCTCACTTACATTTCATATCTACTTAATACAATCCAGTCTCCAGGGACCTAGGCCTAACAGGCAGTACAGGGAGCAAGATGGGAGCCAACCCTGGACACGGAACCAGTCCATTGTAGAGCACCTGCATGTATACACACACAAACACACATACTCACTCACTCACTCACTCACATTAGAGCCACTAGCTAACCTAATGCATGAATTTGGAATGTGACAGGAAACCGGAGTGCATGGAGGAAACCCAAGGAGAAACTATCATGAAGCATTTTTCAAATCTGTGTGTGCCACCGTTGTTGGGATCCATTCATGTAGTAAGTCATGCAGTCTCATTTTGTCTAGCAGCTCAGATAACAGCTCAGAGTATTCTCCTGTAATACTCAATGAGACTCAATGAGAACACATAACAAGGGATCTGAGACCATTCCTCCATGCAGAATATCTCTATAACCTCTTCTGACCTCTATGGTGTTTATTATGGGTATTTAGGTCAGGGGACTGGGTTGGACTTAGCAAAACCTTGATTCTGTGGTCAATTAACCACTTTTTGTTTATTTTGTATCAGTCTTGCTGGAAGATTCAGTCTTGGCCTGGTTTAAACTTTTATCTGCTGGTACTTGCTGGAGTTCATGATGCATTGTGTCCGAACAAGTTTGTCCAGAGCCTTTGGAAAAAAAACAGCCCTGCACCAAGGATACACTATCATACTTAACAGTGGGGATGGGATACCCTTCTTGTATACTAATAAGATCCCCAGTTTCTTTGAAAACAGCCTCACAACATCAAAGAATCTCCATTATACTTCACAGCTGTGATGGTTTTCTGTATAACCATCCTTTTTAAGGCACCTTGTGTACTTGTTGCCAAAATACATGCCTTCCAAACAGCAGGCATGGAAATACATCTAATTATAGATTTGAGACCCAAAATGCTCCCACCTTTGGAAAATTTGAAACCATGATCCTTAGAGAAATTATTGCCTCTATAAACATCATCCACATGGTGCATTAGGGGAAAATACACTTGCCTCCTCTTCAATACAGGTACATTACAGCTTCAGGTATATCAATAAAGTCTCAAATGTTTTGCCTATCAGTGGTGTTTTAAGACATGAAGATATTTTAGAGCCATTGCCTAATTTTTGGAAGTCAACACATTTGTGTCATTTATTTTCATGACCAAATGATTAAATGTAACTGTACCTTGGGGCCAAAAGACAGATCAATTCTATGGGACTATGGCAGTGTTTCTCAAGCCTGGTCCTGGAGCCCCACTCCACTCCTATGCATGTTTTAGTATTTTCCTTACTCCCAACATACCTGATCCAATTACTAAGCTCATTAACAAGCCCATTACTGAAAGTGAGTACAAAGTGGGGGTGTTTAAATAGGAAAGGCACTAAAACGTGCAGAGCAGTGGGACTCCAGGACCAGGACTGAGAAACACTGGCGCAGTACTAGATCATGGACCAGAAGGTTCAAGCTCCAGCACTGCCAAGCTACTACTGTTGGGCATCCTTAACCCACAATTGCTTCAATTGTACATTGTAAGATTATATCACTTGTAAATCACTCAGGATGAAAGCATATCCTAAATGACTAAATGTATGCAATTTAAATATATTGTGCATTTACAAACCCAAATCAGAAAAAGTTGGGACAGTATGGAAAAATACAAATTTAAAAAGTGCAGTGTTGCTTACATTTACTTTGACTTCTTTGATGTTTTTTTTCTGGTCAACTTTATGTAATTTGTAAAGAAACATCCATTCCTGCATCTCAGGTCTGCAGCACATTCCAAAAAAAAACGGGACAGGGGCAATTTAGGGACTAGCAATGAGGTTAAAAAAGTATCCATCCAAGGCTCAGTCTTTGAGGAGCAAATATGGGTAGATGATCTTCAGTTTGTCCATGAATGTGTGAGAAAATTCTGAAATGTTTAAAAACAGTGTTCCTCAAAGAAAGATTGGAAGGGATTACAATCACAACCCTGACCATGTGTACAAGCATGGAAATTGTGTGTTGGGGGTGGTTGTTGTTGTTAATTTCTGTGCTCCTGAACGTTAGATATTTCTGGCATATTTATTGCTATTTACCTCATTATCATGTTGGAGAATTTCTGTCAATGTAAGCATCTAACAACTGTCCAAGTGATCTTCCATGTCCAAATTGGTCATCATGTGCTTACAAAAAATACATTCAATAAAATATTTAAAACGACTAATCATCAGTCTAATAACATATTTCCCTGTTGGACTTCTCATGCATTTGTTCGAATGAATCTCTAAGTTCTGTAAGTAATTACTATTATTGAGAATTTGACTGACTGAAGAAGCTAACAACCTTTGTGTGGCAACATGCAGTAGCCATATTACTAATAACATAATTTAATAATTAATTTAAAATATTTCATGAAGATGTTTACGTAACATTCAGCTTAGTTGAATTCCTTCATTCATTCTATCCATTTAGTCGTGTCCAAACCCTTGGATACTCAGTAGACCAGTCTTATACTGATCCACAGAGTTTCATGGTGATGGTTTTTATGTAGTAGGTCACCAGGCCTTTCTCCAACCCATCGTAGGGCACATACACTCACACATTCATACACACATTCACACACTAAGGGCACTTATGAAACACAAATTAACCTAACATGCATGTCCTTGGAATGTAAGAGAAATGGAATCTGGAGTATGCAGAGGAAACCCACGCAGCCACGGGAAGGACATGCAAACAACACAGACGTAGCCCAGGGTCGGGATCGAACCTGGGGATCTCAGAGCTCTGAGGTGACTTAGTTGAATAAGTATAATTGATCATCAATCAAATTCAAAATTT
Source organism: Ancistrus triradiatus (assembly GCA_025084515.1). NCBI lineage: Eukaryota > Metazoa > Chordata > Actinopteri > Siluriformes > Loricariidae > Ancistrus > Ancistrus triradiatus. The sequence continues at coordinate 13,600 of JAJAGP010006988.1, read as the reverse complement.
GGTCCTCATTTTCTAAGACTGAATGGGTTCTGCTTAATATTGTTTCGATTTGTTTAAAATTACACTCCTGCACGCCAACTCAGTGCTTCAGCTTCAGGGATCCTGGTTTGTCTACATCTGAAATCTAACCCTGATTGTAATTTGAGACATCACTTCTTCAGTGTTCTGGTTCATCAGTGGTGAAACCATCCACCTCCAATTCATATGATCCAGTGTCTCATTACTTTCTGCAGAGGTCTGAAGACATACCTGCTAAAAACAGTACTTAGGAAAACATGTCTCATTCCTAGACTTGCTCCAATGATTCTTGTTTTCTAAACAAGTTAGGTACTTTGCATTACTACACCCTCAACTGTGTCTGTGTGTGTGTGTGTGTGTGTGTGTGTGTGTGTGTGTGTGTGTGTGTGTGTGTGTGTGTGTGGATAAGATATTCTGCCAAATGACTAAATGTAAATGTGAATAAAACCCAGCCAGCCAAAAACAAAAACCAGGTATAACAGTTTACACAGCTCAATCAATACACCTTCGGCAATCAGGATATAAATATGCATGCTGGTTTTAAAGTGAGCCAAGCACATACAAATCCATCGTTCTGGATCCAGAGTACTGAAGTCAAGAGCAAGGGAAGGGCTAAAGAATTTCTTTCAAACTTTTGGTAGTTGCCTAAATGTAATTTCTGCATTTTACACACTTACAGAGCAGCACTCAACATTAGACTGATTACCAGATTACCAGATTTCAACATTAGAATCAATTCTTAGCTCACGTCTAAACTGGCTAAATTTATCACAGTCATTATCTTCATATAAGAGCTTTAGTAAATTATGAATCACTCAGCAGATAGATACAATGAATTGAGTAGTAAGAAATGTTCTGATTACATGCACTGTATTTTCAGCAGAAAACAATGAGTCCTGAAGTATGGAGATAGCTTATTCTTTGCAGCAATGCGATTCTTTGATTTCGTATCACATTACCTCTCGTCTCTCATTACATTCATCTCTCATTAGTTGTGTGGAACTATGGTTCAGGATATGCATTATGAATGAAGGCAAGAAACGTTACATAATGATAGGGACTGCCTTATATTTTCACAATTTTAGAGGTGTCACTACTGCTGATTAAAAACAGTATAGATCAAGAAAGGTACTCTGTCATTGGTAGTTTATTGAGAATGGCACTTCCATGATGCAACATGTGGTAACTGTCTTTCCCAAGGGCACGGTGCTGGTTTTTTAAGGTTTAGAACCTGCTGCATTATGGAAATGGATAATTTTCCAAAGAAATTAAGTATTTAACACAAGCTTCCAGTGTAGGACTGTAGTATTAACCACTGAGAACCATAGGCGCACCAGAAAACAGACTGTAAACACACAAGCTTACATGATGTTGAATAAGTCATCTCATGAGCGGTGCTGTTATCTGAAACCAAAGAGGACAATAAAACGTGAAATCGTGTTATGGTGCCGCATTTAGCTCAACTGTTACACATTGCCAGTGTCAGACTGAGTACAGCAGGGGGCAGCACAGGAACAGAGCAGGGTGACGGTGCATGCAGGAGCGCTTTTGGGGACACGAGAGAACTGTACACTAGCAGAATTTATGCAATGAGAGTGTTTATTAAATTAGAGCAAAAATCCCTTATATACATTCACCAATTATTCACCTTTATTAGGTACACCTCCTTGTTTCTACATTTATTGCAGCAGTTCCACTGACCATGTAGATACACTCTGTATTTCTACTGTTACAGATTAGAGTCCATCTGTTTCTCTACATACTCTGTTAGTCTCCTTTACTCTGTTCTCTAATTGTCGGGGCCACCACATATCAGATGCTATTTGGGTGGTGGATCATTCTCAGCACTGCAGTGATACAGATGTGGTGCTGTATTAGTAAGTGTTGTGCTGGTATGAGTGGATCATACAAGCCAGTCCTGCTGAAGGGTTTGAACACTGTGTACACTGTGGTCTATGAGACACCCCTGCCTTATTGCTCCATCTTGCAGATGTAAAGTCTGATACAGTAGCTCATCTGTCATTGTACAGTTTGTGCTATATTCTAATTCTTCATCAGTGCTCACAGGATACTGCATGCAGGATGCTGGTGGCAGGTCAGTTTTGGATGGTGGACATTGGGGTGTTAAAAAACTCCAGTAGCATTGCTGTGTTTAATCACTGATACCAGCACAACACTGCAGTGCTATGAATGATTCACCGCTCAGAGCTCAGAGGCATGGACCATGGACTAGCACACAGTATAAATGTGTGTTGTGGTCACAGGAGTCAGTAGGATCTTGTCCATTGGGATTGTGGTAGCCTAGTGGTAAAGGTAGCTATGGATCTGAAGGTCCAGGGTTCAAATCCCACCTCTGCCAAGCTGCTACTGTTGGGTCCTTGAACAAGGCCTTTAACCCACAATTGCTTGACCTGTAAGATTATATCAGCTGTAAGTTCCTCTGGATAAAGCCGTTTGCTAATTGACGTAAATGTAAGATCTTTTTTGGGGGGGAAAAATGGTTGCTATGTGCTACAGACCATAAATAAAAAAGACTGTCCCAACTTTTATCAGCAACAAGTCAAAAAGCTAAGGTCTGTCATGGTATGGGGCTGTGTCAGTGCCTTTGGCAAAGGTAATTTACACTTCTGTGATAGCAACATTAATGGAGAAGAGTACATTGAAGGAGCAACATATGCTGCCTTCAAGATTTTAAGGGACGTCCATCCATTTGTCAACCTGACGAGGCAAAACCATAGTCTGCACACATTACAAAGGCATATAATGTTGTGAGAAGGAATGGGAATATTGTATAATAAGTGGTAAAACTTTTTTGGCAATGTGTTGCAGGCCTGATATGCAGGAATGGATGCTTATTAAGAAATGAAATTACACTAACCAGACAAAAGATGAAATGTCTTGGGTTCATACTAAAGTAAGAAACATTGCATTTATTTTTTATTTGCATTCTCCCTACTGTTTGTGGTTGTAGGTAACACTGATTGGGGACCATTTCGGACACAGCCTATAACTATTGAAACATTCATTCATCATACATTCATTCATTGTCTTGTCTGCTTATCCTAGTCAGGGCCTAGATGGCGACGCAGGGCACAAGGCAGGAACAACCCTAGACAGGGTGCCAATCCATTGTAGTCACCAGTATCATCACTCAACGACTACCGCCCTATAACACACACTCCCATCATGGGCCTCATCAGCAACTATGACAACTCGGACTACAGAGAGGAAGTAAACCAACTCCTCATCTGGTGCGACAATAACAACCTGTTACTGAATGTCGACAAGACAAAGGAACTTATTACTGACTTCAGGAAGAAGCCCATGGTACATACTCCACTCATAATCCAAGGCAACGCTGTGGAGTCAGTGAGTTTCTGCGGGCGCACATCACAGACAATCTCTCATGGACTACACACACTTCTTCCCACAAGCCATCAGACGACTGAACTCCATCTGACATCACTGCTTGCATGTCTATCAGACTGCTAAACCCTTGAAACTCACACATAGGACTCACACACAGACCGTCAGACTGCTCTGACCCTTCTACTACCCACCACCCACACAGATTGTCCAAACATAGCCTGTTAGTGCAATATTCAATATTCACTTTGACTTTCACTACACTCACACACTCACTCACACTCTAAGAGGGACTTTGGAAACACCAATTAACTTAACACATGTCTTTGGGATGTGGGAAGAAACCGGAGTACCTGGAGAAAGCCCACGCAAAAACGGGGAGAATATGCAAACTCCACACAGATGGAGCCCGGATCGAACCGGGGATCTCAGAGCTGTGAGTCCACAGTGCTAATAATACAGTGCACAGTAATAAAAAAAAAAAAAGAAAGCAGATTTGATGCAGTGATCTTGAAAGTCCATGTCTGGACCAAAATCTCATTCTCATCACCTGAACCCAGGGCTTCTGATGTCACTCTGTGTTCTTCCATTATACATTGTAAAATCATGAACATCTCATCCAGGTTCTGACTACTTTTGCCAACCCAGGTTGTGACCTCTTATTCCTGTAGTGATTACAGTATCCTGCTTTGCCCCCACATATCTCAGTAAGGGTTGAATTCAACAGTCCATCATAACATCCTGTAACCCCACCACACACCCTTCACGTTGCAAGTCCCTACCCGGGATTCAAACCCATGCCCTCAGAACTGCAGGTTTCCAACAGGTGCGCTTTATCACTGAGCCACTGAAGCTGCTGTTTCTTTGAAATGCATAAATGAACATGAAGCACTGTACAACGGATGTGATGCATGTGAAAATCAAGAAAACATGACCAGATCTCTCTATTTAAAATATATCACTTACTAATTAGATGTTAAACCCATGTTATTAGTGTTATGTATTTAATTCTGCTGTTCTTCCTATCTATATTTTTTTAGATTATTGACATGCATAACCTCAGTGGGTTAATTGGAGGATTTTTATGTAAATGATGCATTTTAATGTTCAGGTAAAATGTCATATGAACCCCATGGAAATGCAAGTCATCATTCTAATTTAGCTTTTAAAGATAGGAATAAAATGCAGGTTAATATTTCTGCTAATTCTCAGAAGTGCCATGCCATCTGTAATTTGCTGATGCATTTGTGGTATTTGAAAGTCAGTACAAATGGCAGACCAACGGGTTAAAAGACAACAAACAGAGCCTAGATCAAAAGCTCAGACCTCAAAGTAGACTTGCCTACTAAATTAGTCTGTGAGAAGAAGATATCTCTGTAAGAGCACGGATTCATTACTTGTAGCATGCTTAATCATTTATAACATAGCAACTGTTGCAGAATTCATTTGCATGCCCCCCATATGATAATAATACATTTTATGAACTTACCACATTTTCATGAAGTATTTTATACTGCTACATGAGTACCAGTGAGAGGACAGGAGTCATAACCTGACCAATTACTTCTCTCATTACCATATATTAAGACTATATAAAGGTCATATAAAGTGCTGATGCACAGCTGTTTTATTTAAGCAACTTAATTGGTTATATTACATACAGACCAGGCAACAATGCAGGCTAGAGAAAGTAAAATCACACATTCCATATATCTCACCTCCCCAAAATACAATGCAGTCAGCCACCCACACAACCTGCAATCCGAGTCACACTGCCTGGGAGAAAAATAAGAACAAGATTCTAAAATAGATCCATAATCCTACTCTGGCAAACAGCTATAGTTACTCTAATTTATACTAACTAACTATTAGTTACACCTTCTAACAAAAATGAAATGAATACACTGACAGTATCTGCAAACTTTCAAAATTACTTTCTTAATTTATTTTTATTTTCATACTGGCTAATTCCAATTCAATAGCACAGGGAGCCAGGGCCTAACTGGTAGCATAAGGCACCACGCAGACTCCAACCTTAGACAAGGTGCCAGTCCAGCACAGGGTATATACACACAGATTAACTCACTCACCTACACTGGGACACTTTAGAGCAGTGTTTCTCAATCCTGGTCCTGGCGCCCCAATGCTCTGCACAATTTAGTACTTCTACTGTTTAAACACACCCACTTTAACTCAATAAAGGGCTAGCTAATGAGCTGAGTAGTTGGATCAGGTGTGCTGGGAGCAGGAAAACATTAAAACATGCAGAGCGTTGGGGCGCCAGGACCAGGATTGAGAAACACTGCTCTAGAGAGACCAGCTGATCTAAAGAACGTATTTGGAATGTGGGATGTTGCAGCCACGTGTTGCCTCTTATGGCAGGGCTTTCAACTGACATTTTTCAGCAGGATCCCACACAGCAAGAGTTTCCCAGGAATGTCTCTGCCAAATTGCAATGCTTCCTTGGCCCCTTTTGCCAGATTTATCGCCAATCAAGCATTTATGGGACCAGCTGGGATGCCAGCATCAGCAGATGTTGCAGGCCCACCTGCAACATCTGTGGGCAAATGCCTCCATGCACAATCGTATCTCATCTTGTATCCAGGCTAGAGGCGGCCCAGCAGGGTACTAGAGCCCACTTTCAGTTGGTCAGTTTTTCCAAATAAACGTATCCTTTCTGTCTAATATTGTAATGACTTACATATATCACCATTACATTCATACATATAACATTTAATTTGACCCCAACAACTCCTTCTTGGTGGTTATTTTTTTGTCAGTGAGCGTACAGTATATGGTGTTGTTGTTATTGTTTTAATGCTTTGGCAATATTGTTCTGATCACAGTCATGCCAATAAAGCTACTTTGAATCTTGAATCTTGCGAGAGATAGCACACACTCAAGCATATCAGCTCTCTCGGTCACACATTTACATAACAAAAGTTGGATGATAGCCCTCTGATGGTTCGGAAGGAGGAGAGGGCATGTCATCAGAGAAATTTCAGTCATGCTAGTGTTAAAAAAGTTCAGCAAAAAAACGTACACAGTTTTACACAGCTGACACGGTGGCTGCCAAATTAAGAAGATACGATAAACTTGCTAAATAATACATTTGTATTGTATATGATAAAGTCTCATGCCTGTGGATGGACTTCATTTTGCATCACTGGGCTGTATATAACCATGCCATCTTGCTGTATCCCATTTGACCAATTTATTTCCTATATAAACCTGGAAGATGCTGGAGGGCAGTGAAACTCAATGCCCCAGTATTATGCTCAGCTATGAAACACTGAAATATTTTTTTTTTCCACTATTGACTTACAACATGGATGCCATTACACCCTACACCATTACCGAAGTAGCTGCACCCATGACAATACTGTATTTGCACTCTTAAGTCTGCAAACAATTAAAATGACATATTTTGCTCTTATTTGCTTGTTTTGCTTTGAAGAGTTTTGTTTTTCAAACATTTTCAAAATTTGTATGACTGTATCTTTGTATCTGTATATCGTATGTATATTGTGTCATATCTAAGGTTCACATATCTAGTCAATTATTGAGTCAATTTTTATATTACATTTCTTTACAGTTTCAAAATGTTTTCTGCTCTCCCAAGACTTTGCCATGTTTTTGGTAATGTCTCTTTTAGTGGTCATAATTTTAGATCACTTTGCGCAACTCAAAAAAGCTAGCCAGTACATGGCTAGCACACAGCTGTGAACAGTGTACACTAAATAGTGGTAGATCAAATTGCAACACTTTTTATGCAAAACAAAAGTCTTTAAAAGTTTGCCTATTGGGACAAAAAAGCCCATGAACTAAACTTAATTGCTAAATACACTAACAACACTTAACATTACCATTCATTTGAAAATAGGCAATTATATCTTAGTTAAATCAAATGTGCCTTTAACACTGTTGCTTTCTATTGTTCCGCCTTATTGATGAGTGCCTTACATATCAAATAAAATTGCTAGAGTACGTTTTAAATCTGAGTTTTAGATAATGTATAGTTGATGTCACAGGTCTAATATAATTGTTTTAAGATCATTGTTCATCATTAACAAATTGTAAATAATAGTAATTATGCATTGAATGTTTGTCCCACAACCTGTGTGCAACCCTGTTATCAAAACCTAATTTGCTCTTGCAAAGGAATTATTAACTGTGTAGGTCATCTGATGACTTTAATTCATTCATTTGCTAATATCAGTGGTAGGCCAAAATTAATTTATTAAATTTTTCATATTCTTGACTCTTTTCAGCATTGACTGACTATGTCCATCCAACCAATTTGGTAATGCAAGGGGAAAAAACACTTCAGAGATTAATGACTCCACCAGTCAGCTCTGCATCACCAATCAGGCCAGAACCCACAGTGAAGCCAAGCTCTTCAGGAAGCTCCAGTACTTCAAGTTCAGGACAGATGCAAAGGAATGCATGATCGTGTAAGCACAGCTCTTTATATAAAAAATAAAGGAACTGTATGAGTATATGTATAATGACCAGAGAAGTATGCAGCACTTTCTTTTCAACCATGCAATACGTTCCCCTGGTATTACTAGTCCTTACCTCACATATTACTATCACTTACCTCACAAGGGAAACTTTTGCTGCAGGTGTGATGGGTTAGTGACTGTTTATTTTTGGCTGAACATGGGAGAAGAAAAAGGGAGGGATACTAGAGTTAAAACCACAGAGTTGCAGAAACTAAACAAAAAGTTAAAGAAAGTAGAACAGTGAGCAGAAAAGTATAGAAAGAGGTGGTTATTGTATTTTCAGGGAGGAGCTGAACAAAACTCAGCAATGAAAATGAAAACCATACAGAAGCATAACATGCAGAAATGTCTACTTTTGGAATTCATGAAGAGCCTACATTTGAAGCCTCTAGCTGAGCAAGCTGATCTGCAACTTTTCTAAACTGAGGAGAGCAACCACAACACCTACACTCACAAGCAGCTACAACACTATAGATCGCATCACCTACCTCCAGTGGGCCACTGTGGGGAAAGAACATAAAAACAACTCTGGAGTGGCATCAAAGGTTAAGCTTTGGGGAGTTTGAATACTCACAAGAAGAGCTGGTGGAAATGTAAGGTGTTTTACTTCAGACATTCAGCACCTCCTGTTCAACATCAGGCAACAATAAACCTTTGCAAGAGAAAGCAAAGCCTCCTACCATCATCATTCATTTCAAATTTTCTGAAAACCACAGCTATAAATACAGTGTACATAAAGTATAGTACAAGTTGTACATTTTGGTGCATCTCATCAGCATGCCATCTTTCACACTGGAGTGCATCATGCTGTGGAGGTCTCTTTTCCTGTTACCTTCAGCACTATATCCAAATCAATGCAGAAGAGTCCATCTGCCATATTGCAACACTGGAATCCCTTCCGAAGAAAATGAGAGGTGCCCATATGTATCCACCATTGATTTTTCAGTGATGACCCCTGTACAGAGCACAGACAAATAATAAAGTTTTACCTTTTCTGTACAGTCATGGAGGTCACCAGGAAAAGCTCTAATTTCTGAGGCAAGTCATGGTAAGAGTGCCCCAGATGGGGCGGGTGTCATGCTGAAGAGGAGAGCAGACAGTCAATGTTGTCAGCCAGGGAATTGATATGTTGCCACATTTTGTTTTTATAAAAAATATCTTAATTGATTTTCTTTGTCAGAGGTGTTTAAGCTGTTCAACAGTTACATTATAAGCATAATTTATATGAAAATAAATACTGTAATTATTTTTTAAAAACCTGTGACAATTAATAATGATGGCCAAGATAGATTTTAAAAGTTGTTTAAACCGATATGTCAAAAATTATCTTAAATTAAGATTTTGTGTCTTTGATGTTAATTTGTATTTTTTTTACTCAGTGGTAAAGGTCTTACAAAAATAAGGATAAAAACTACATATTTTTCAGGTTTGACTTTTTTTTTCTGACAGGATTGTGCCAAGGACTGTGCATAATAAATAAAACATCTCACAAAGTGTGTGCCTTTTAAAATGTAGATACATTTAATAATCTCTACACATCTTATACACCTAATACATTTTTCTGATGGATTCTAACCTATTTTACTAAAATACATAACACAGATAACATAATTATAAGTGTTAAAAGCTAAATTGTCCTCCAATTATAAAATGGCCTCATGGTCAACCATCACTGCAGCACTCCACCAATCTGGGCAGAGAGGCCAGACAGAAGCCTCTCATTAGTAAAAGACACATGAAAGCCTGCCTGGAGTTTGCAAAAATGCACCTAAAGGACTCAAACTGTGAGAAACAAGATTCTTTGGTCTGATTACACCAATATTGAACTTTTTCTGCCTCAGTTCTAAGCGTCATGTCTGGAGGAAGCCAGGCACTGCTCATCACCTGCCTGAACATGGCTGTCTACTAACAGCAAACATTTATAAAATTCTGTTTTCCCCTTGTCATTATGGGGTATCGAGTGCAAATTTTGTTACTGTTGTTGTTTTAACACAAGCCTTGTTGAAGTGATAGTAGTTTGAGTAATGAACATTTATCACGCAGTGTTAACACAGACATTATACCTTACGTTCTATGGTATAAGAGCTCCTGGCACAGCACTGTTGTTACACTTAGAGGCCACACCATTAGACACCTACAGCTGCCACTTTAAGAGTTTTTAAACAGTAATTTTTATTCCATGTACAATTTGACCTTCCTGTAGTGCAGTATTTATTAGGGGTCACGCTGTGGCCGCTAGAGGCCACTGTTGATCCCTCATGGTGGCGTGAGAATCCTCAGCACTGTCACGCAGGCGGCAACCTAATTTGGCGTTATGCGTGAAAGTGGCGACACCTGTTGTTGAGACTATTTAAGCACACCTTTGGGCTCACAAGGGTGTCGCACCATTGCGTAAGCAGTATGCGCTATGCGCTTGCAGCTGACTCAGCCTTTGATCATTTTCTGGACGCTGAGTGGTTTTTGGTTTGTTTAGGGAAACAGGTACGACTGGCGATTTGTAGAGGTAAGTTAAGGTAAAGTAAGGTAGCATGTTAGACGCCAGCGTAGGGCTAGTGTTTATTTTATTTGGTGTTTATTTTCACCGGGCTTCCCCGGCAGCATTGAGCCTCGCCCGCAGCTGTGAGACTCGCCACTCCTTTTTCCCTCTCACGCCGTCAACCCCCCTCCTTCGTGATCATGTTTTTAAGAGGACGCTGAGCTCCTATAGCCTCGTCCTCTTCATTCCCCGCGTCCGCGGAAGCTCCGCTCGGGCTCTAGTGCTTAGCGCATGAGCGGACCCGTATGCCGTTGGGTTTTCTTTATTAGTTTATTAATTTATTTATATTTTGGTTTACCAATTCCATCTGCAGCTAACTGCACTTGGGTCCTAAAACAAACTTTATATTTTTGTTTTTGTGGTTCGTCATTGTTTAAATATGGCGACCCTTAAGAATATTAGGGTCCGTTTTTTTTGTTTGTTTGTTTTTATCACAGGGTACTGTTGCCTGGATATAGGCTTGATAATGGTATGACTGAGCAGCTTCCAGTGATGAGGATTTTCTTCTTTTACTTTGATTTCTGTACACCAAAAATCATTATCCTAGTTCTTTTCAGGATACAAATGTCAACCATCACCCAAGGAATGCCCTACAATTAAAATTGCAAAACTATTATGGGACCCTTTGGCAACAGCTATTCCAAGCCAGTTGTTCTCTAAATGTCATTCATAGTTCATGGTTAAAAGGTCATAGCACCAACAGACTTTATAATAATACATATCTGTAACATAATGGACTGTAATGAGCTGAAAGGAATTGGGATTTGTCCTCCTGACAAATGAATGTCTTAAACTAATATCAGTTAGTAAGAGCCAGCTGCTGGAAACGGCAGTTTCTTAGGACTTGGGTTCGAAGCCTACGTGAGGCTTGCAATGTTGGTTGGGTGGTGCATTGATGGAACACTGTGATGGACTGGTGGCTTGTCCACAGTTTAAGTAAAATTGTTAGTTTGAGCTCAGAGCAAAGATATAAAGGCATTACATGGCCGAATTTGTCAGATAATAAACAGGTGGTATCGTCACAGCGATATTATGTATTGGACTTTATTTAATGGCTAATACACAAGGATTATAATACTGTAGAACAGGGCCATATCTACGAGTGGAATCATCTGCCCATCCAATGGAAACTGAAAAAATCACCACTATATGCATTTTTTGAGCATTCATTAAAAAAGTTCTTAAAATAATGTGGTGTTATGGTTCTACCTCAAACGACTTCCTGCTCTCTACATAGGTGCACTACATGCTCTTTGAGTTAATAGATACTTCATAGACTGTATACTATGCCACTGGCTAGGCACCAACTTTCCTGCGACCTTGTCCAGGATTGAGTGGATAAGAAAGTGAATGAATGTGAATGAATTTAAATTATTGTAGATGTACAGTGTGTGTGTGTATGTGTGTAAAACACTAGAAAGTGTTAAAAGAACTACACAGTAAAAAGATTCATTGATTTAGCATAAAAATTAAGTAATCTGGTTGCCCTAAATTTACAGAATGTAAAACACAGATTATTGTTCTTTTAACTTGGCATTAGAAATTCATTCACTCATTAATTCATTCACTTTCTTATCTGATTAATCATGGTGCCTAGCCAGTGGCATAGGGTGCAAGGCAGGAACAACCCTAGACAGGGCGCCAATCCATCGTAGGTCCAATTTAGAGTTACAAATAAACCTAATGCATGTGTTTGGACTGCAAGAGGAACTGGAAGCACCCAGAGAAAACCCACAAAAACACGGGGAGGACATGCAAACTCCACACAGAAGTACGCAAACCTCTCCACCAATGGATTGAACCCATGACCTTTTTGCTGTAAGGTGATAGTGCTACACACCAAGCCACCATGCCACCTTACTAGAAGTTCAATTAACTCAGTTTTACATTTTTTACATAACATTTTATTTTATAATTTTATTTGGTAGTTTGATGGTTGGTGGTGTGGACATGAGTTGCCTGTCTTTAATGAAATGCATTGTTGTTCACTGTTGTGATGTGAAACCTGTTACATCCTGTCCACCCTGTTTCTCATCTGTCCACCCTATTACCTGTTTCTTTTTTTATATTAATTAAATAGAATAAAAATTATTATGCATATCTTTGTGGTTACATGCAGTAAATTAATCTGTAAAATGAAATCACTTGAGGAATCAACTAGAGGAACATTTCAATGAAATTCCTTTTTTTCTGAAATTCGCGAGTTTGGTGACTTAACCCATTTAATCCCAAATTTTTCCAAACCATGTGTTATTAGTAACCCTTTGAAATAATCAATCGTCATTTGTTTTATTTCATGGAAAAGTAGGTGAAAAAGTCCATTTTATGGTTGGTCACAATTGTGACCTGTAAGATAAACTGTTGCTGTATTGAATTAATACCCGTACCCTCTTCATGCCTTTGTAATGTGTGCAGCATGTGGTTTTGCATTGCCGTGATGAGAAATGCATGGACGTCCATGGAAAAGATGTAGTCTTGAAGGCAGCATATGCTGCTCTAAAATCTGAATTTTTGCATTTTTCTTATTTAATGATATTATGCACTGTAGAGGGAGAAATATGTAAATCCCTTCCAATCTTTCTTTGAGGAACATTATTTCAATAATTTTCTTATGCATCTGTTGACAAGCTGGAGATCCTCTGCCCATCTTTACTCCTCATGATTACAACCACCTGTTGACATCACTTTATCATTAACAAAGGAAATGAATTTCATCAGAAAAGACATTATATATTCTATATTTCTGCATACCATGATCTAAAACATCATCAGATTTTCACACAAGTTCTAAAAGTAGATAAGGAGGTCTCATCCATTCACAAAACTTTCTTCCAGTAGCCTTCTGGCTTGTCCACATGATCTTTAGCAAACTGCAGATGAGCAGCAATCTTCTTTTTGAAGAGCAGTGGCTTTCTCCTTGCAACCCTGCCATGCACACCATCATTTGTTCAGTGTTCTTCTGATGGTGGACTCAAGAACATTAACATTAGCCCATGTGAGAGAGGCCTTCAGTCGCTTACATTTACCCTGGGGTCCTTTGTGACCTCGCCAACTATTACACGCCTTGCTCTTGGAGTGATCTTTGTTGGTCGACCACTCCTGGGGAGGGTAACAACGATCTTGAATTCCCTCCATTTGTACACAATCTGTCTGACTGTGGATTGGTGGAGTCCAA
>JAJAGP010006987.1:0-16692 GCA_025084515.1 Ancistrus triradiatus | reverse complement strand
ATTCATCAGGTCTAATCCAAGTCTCAGTGAGACAGAGAGCGTGTAAGCGTTTATCAGTGATCATTTCATTTACAATCACTGCTTTGTTTGTAAGTGATCTAATGTTAAGTAATCCTAGCTTTAGTCTAATGTTGTTATTTCTTTGGCAGCTATCTGTGTTTATACTAATGAGGTTATTAAAACAGACTTTTTGAGAGCGATAACAGGTCACTGAGTCTCACTGAGTCCTCTGTGATGACATCATCGATTTCAGTTACAGTCTGAATTTTGTCGGTTACGATTTGAATCTGAACATTCCCTCAATGCATTTCTATGGGAGATTTTTAATTTTTAAACTTAAATCTATTAAAAACGATGACTGGACAGACCATTTCCAGGTGCTTTGCAGAAATATGTTGTCACGGTGCCCATTACAAGTCCCAGCCACCATCGCCTTCGTTTGCAGTGGTGTCTTGAACAAGAAACCTGGACTGCCACAGAATGGAACTGATGAATCCAGGTTCTGTTTGGGTTTCGACGACAGTTGGGTTCAAATATGGAGGCCTCATGGTGAGCGCTTAAATACCGCCTTTGCTGTGGAGCAACACCCTGTCTCAACTGCTATTGTGATTATATGGGTAGCCATCAAATAAGACAGTTGGTCACCCCTAGTAGTAATATGAGGGACATTAACAGATCAGTGATATGTGCAGGGCTTCCAACTGGCATTTTTCAACAGGATAATGCTCGCTCACACACAGCAAGGGTTTAACAGGAATGTCTACTTCAGATTGGAACACTTCCTTGGCTGGCCTGGTTGCCAGATTTATCACCAATCCAGCATTTATGGAAACAGCTGGGATGCCATATTCAGGATCTACCAGCCCAGCTGCAACATCTGTGAGCAAATGTGCCACAGAATACCGTACGATAACCCTCAATGCCCACCCGTATCTCAAATATATCCAGGATAGAGGCAGCCTGACAGGGTAATTACAGCCTTCTTTCAATTGTACAGTTTTCCCCCAATAAACTTAACACTAGAAGCGCCGGGCCGGTTTTACCTACATATACCTAGAAGTGCCGAGCGCCGGTCATTTGACCGCTGGGACCTCCTCCTAGTAGCGCCACACCAGGTTTACCTACCTAAAGCGCCACTAGAGCGGTGATTTGACCGCTTAGTGTTTATATGAGGATGGTGTTATTGACACATAATGATCGCTAGATGGCGCCTCTCGTACAAAGCAAATAGTTTGATCACAAGATCAGCTTGCATTCAGCCAGTGTGTTGTTCATTTGTGTCGGTGTGGTAAGGCTGTATGCAAGCTTGTTATCTCTTCAATCATTCAGCATGATGTTCTGATTATTTATTTATTTGTGGCAACCATGTTTCCAAACGCATACATTACGAACACGCTATAAACCCAACTTTACAGAGAGGTGCTGGAGAAAGCTAAAGCATATCAGCTCTGAAATCGTGCATATCCTTTTTTACAAATGGAGTATGTAATTTAAATGGGTCCGTTTTTAGATTTTATAATAAGGGCATTTCATTACGTGCCTCCTCTCTACAGATATGTCGCCAGGTATTTTTTCCACCCCGAATCGATGATTAGGCTATAGCCCCAGACATAATTTTTAACTTTATTTCTAATAATACATTTAATATTTAACATTAAAGTCGTTATATACTTTTAAACATGGACGCTGAAATCAGCGTAGGTCTCTGTTTAAGTCAGTGTGCGCGCTCGTGTGTCTGGGTTTTTGTGTGTGTCCGTGGCAGAGTGAGGCAGCGAGAGAAGGGAATTCTGGCTCTTTTTTAGTGAGCATATTTATTACTTAACTTATTTAATCACCATTGCCCCTCAAAAGATTATATGAACAATGCGCACCACAATCCTCTCCTAATAGACCCTCAGTAGTTTAGCGCATTTTAACGGTTTCGCCGAAACTAAATCATACCACGAGTACCACCATTTTATCATTTTATTCAAAAATATATGACCAAATAAATGCATCACATGTTTATTTGGTTCTCTTTATCTATTTTTGGACTTGTATGAAAATATGATATCGTTTTTGGTCATATTTATACTGCATTCTTCTTACTAAAGTAAATACAACGATTATATCCAAACATATAATTATAACTTTATTTGGTGATGTTGCAAAATATTTTACATTGCCTTTTGAAGCAGGGGCGGGTGCGTCTTTATTCTGCCTTGCTGCTTTGCATTTCCATTTCAACTGGAGAGGTAGCCTGTTTGGCCGACAACCTTGAACAATAGGTGTGATCCCTACCCCCTCCTAATGACCGCATCATGAATCTTTTATAAACAGAACTCAGAAGTTCCCCAGTAAGCACACATATACCTATCTCAGAGACGTCTTTACTGTGCTCGTATTGAGGACAAAAGTGGGTTAAGTCCCGCTAGCATTATCTGATGCGCACACAGCTACTTCACCAGCTGCAGAATAAATTAAATTTTTATTATGTTAACGTTAATGCACTGCTTG
Source organism: Ancistrus triradiatus (assembly GCA_025084515.1). NCBI lineage: Eukaryota > Metazoa > Chordata > Actinopteri > Siluriformes > Loricariidae > Ancistrus > Ancistrus triradiatus. Next base: position 14,196 of record JAJAGP010006987.1, on the reverse strand, counting down.
GACAGGATATGTGTTAATTGCAGCCTGGTAAATCATGAGTGTAGAGTTTTCAATCCTCAATACTACGCATATTGTCCGATAACTGCTGACCAGCCGTGTGCCTCGCCTTTTGTGTTTCCTTTCAGCTGGAGAGATATTCAGCAGTCCGGGTGTGATCCCAGCCCCCGTCTAATGATTGCATCATGAATCCTTTGGACATCCCAGTAAGCACATAGGCCTACATTTCAGATGTAGTCAAGTTCCCTTCAGTGTATAGTGAATTGTGCTCAAGATGCATACATCGCTTTTTCAATATTTCAAGCAGAGCTTTTGTGCATTCTTGGAGCTTTTACCACTTACTGTTCACTTGTAATGACCGCGTCATGAATCGTTTGATTTACTGTCCAGCTCAACTTCCCTCGATGTCTACATCGCTTTATCAACATTCAAAGCACAGCTTTGGTGCATTCACAGAGCATTTGCCACAGACAAGCCGCTTGCATGTCTGGCAGATGTCATAAGTTTTGTTCCCTGAGCATCTGCCGACTTGACACTGTCTCCTTTTCGCAGGCGGGGAAGGAGTTTCAAGCTAAAGCCGCGCTGCCTTAGCTGCTGTCTGATGTGCACCCAGCTCCTTCACCAACTCCAGAATAAATTTCTTTCGGCTTATGTGAATAGACAAATGATCATCTTCTGAATGTGCTTGGCGTTGTCTTTGGTCCACCTGCCAATAGTGGGCCATACACCCTCGAAGCTCCACGGTTCGGCCGCCCCACACTGAAGGCCCAGATAACCAGCGTACAGCTGGTACCTCAGTTTGTTTGCCACTTGCTGGATCCTCCGTTCGCTGGCTGCCGGAGAATCACAGCTATTAATGTGGCCAAGTGCAGCATTAAGCGCGTTTCAATGGTCTCTATTCAAAGGACACCCGGTCCAGTCCAGGGTTCGTCTGTCCCAGAGTCCGTTCCAGGGTCGCCCATCCCAGAGTCTGCTTTTGGGACGCCCATCCCAGCTCCAGGTTCGCCCATCCTAGAGTCTGCTCTAGGGATGCTCGTCCCAGTCCAAGCGTCGCCCGTCCTAGAGTCCATAGGTACACCCGTCCCAGGGCCAGTCCAGGGCCCGATCATGTCAGAGACCTGTCATAGGTCACCGAGGCTTGGTACCCCTGCAGTCAGGCAGTCTACCTCGGACATTGAGCTGTTAGCGCCCCGTAGCTCGATTACCCGGCACAGAAGCCGGTCAGCCAAGTGCTTGAGCATCCTAGCTCTGAATTTAAGCATGTTCGCCCGGTACCGAATCCACCTGTACCATCACCTATCACGGTACCTGGCTCAAAGCCATCCATTAAAGGGTCGGCCATCTTCGAGACCTTTCAAAGGTCCTCTAACTTCTAAACCTCCCAAAGGTTGTCTAACTCTGACTCCTTTCTAAGTCAGTCCAACTTTGCCCCAAGTTCGTCTGAGACCTCCCAAAGGTCGTCTAAATCCATGCTCGTTCTAAATTTGCCTTTGTCAGAGACCTTCCAAAGTTCCTCTATCCTCGAGACCTCTCCAATATCATCTAAATCTGAATCTGTCTCCAATAATTCTGAGTCAGAGAGTCAATCTAAGTCAGTGTTCGTCCCTGAGTCAGTCGGGTCCGAGACCACTCCAGAATCATCCGGGACCTTCCCAGGACCATCTGAGTCTGAGGCCTTCCAGAGGCCATCAGCTCCAGTTCCCGCACCAAGGTCATCCACCCCAGTTCCCGCACCAAGGTCATCCGCCCCAGTGCCTACGCCGAGGTCGTCCGCCCCAGTGCCTACGCCGAGGTCGTCCGCCCCAGTGCCTACGCCGAGGTCGTCCGCCCCAGTGCCTACGCCGAGGTCGTCCGCCCCAGTGCCTACGCCGAGGTCGTCCGCCCCAGTGCCTACGCCGAGGTCTTCAGTCCTCGAGGCCTTCCAGAGGACATCAGCCCCGGTTCCTGCACCAAGGTTGTCAGCTCCTGTACCTGCGTCGAGGCCATCCAGAGGTCATCAATCAGTACCAGCTCCGATGTCATCACTCCCAGTTCCTACGCCGAGGTCTTCAGTACTCGAGGCCTTCCAGAAGACGTCAGTCCCCGAGGCCTTCCAAAGGTCATCAGTCAATGAGGCCTTCCAGAGGTCGGCAGCCGTCATGCCTGCGCCGAGTTCGTCAGTCCCAGTACTAGCTCCGAGGTCGTCAATCCCAGTTTCTACACCAAGGTCATAAGTCCCCATGCCTGCTCCAAGGTCGTCAGTCCCCGATGCCTTCCAGAGGTCGTCGGTCCCCGTGCCTGCTCCAAGACCGTCAGTCCCCAAGGCCTTCCAGAGGTTGTCAGTCCCCGAGGCCTTCCAGAGGTCATCAGTCCCCATGCCTGCTCCAGGATCATCAGCCCCCGTACCTGCTCCGAGTTCGTCAGTCCCAGTGCCTGCGTCAAGGTCATCTGTTCCGGGCTCCATGCCAAAGTCGTCCGTCTTCAAACCTGATCACTGCCACCCTCCCGGCCTCTTCCCATCCACTCATGTCAAGTGTGCCTGCCCGGGCCTTCCGGGGTCCGGTGTTGCCCAGACTCCTCCCAGCCTTCGCCCGAAAAGGAAACTGCCAGATCATCCGGAGTCCCCGTGGGGCCGTCCATGGAGTCCTGGCTCTGTCTCAGATTCCATGGGGGGGCTCTGTCACATCTCACTCGCGCACCTGCACACCACGCCCATCTTTCGTGCACCTTCTCTCACGTCTCACTCATGCACCTGTGTGCCACACTCACCTTCCATCACTTTCCACTGCATTCCCCCACCTTCTCTCTCCTCCTCCTTTTTATCACGCGCACCTGCCACTCATTTCCAGCACCTTCCACTCCCTTATGTATATAGTTTCCCTGCACAGTCTCACTGCTCAGTCTCATGGCTCCTACCATGTCACAAGCCCCTTTCACCCACCGTTTCGATCTCTCACTATTCTACCATGTATCTGTCTTCTATCGCGTCTATGTCCAAGCCGTATTCCCTCTTTACTTAGTCGTCCTAGTCATCCTAGCCTTATCATCTTCCTAAGCATTGTTTATTGCTTACTCACCTTATTCTCTCCGCTCATCTTACCACCTCATTCATACTCAGTATTCACAATTGTAAGTTCAGTTTCATTTTCTTAATAAACACCGTCCAAGTTCAGATCCACTCCTGGCATGTGTCTCCTCTATTTTACAGCCGGTGTGACAAGAGGTCTCAAGAGGTTAAAAGATTTACTTTCTTAGTGTGACTTTCCCAAATGTTACAGCAACGCTGTACAGCTCTTTTCTTTGCTCTAAAAATAGCCTCAATTAAAAACGTAGAGGTCTTCCTAAAAAAGTGCTTAATGAACATATATATGCATATAGGTACTTACTGACATTTCACTTGTCTCCATGGCTTTTCAAATTCTGAAAGTCAAAATCAACCCAACTATTACGATCTATTATTACTATAATAGTAATAATAATAATGCAAAATGCTGAACAATAATTTCCTAATAACCTATAATTTCAATGTCTGGACTAATCTGAGGTTTTAACCTCACCTTGTGTTGATTGTTCTGACATTTTCCCCAATTAATTGATTCCTGAAAAAATCTAAATAATAAGTGATTAATACACTGAAATATAAACAGTTTAGTTCTGTAATAAAAATCACACTGAATTTACATTTTTAGTCATACAGTTAAACCTGATAAGACTGACTTAATAACCAGGAGCTGGCTATTAAACAATCCTATATATTCATGTAAGAGTCCTACATTACCAACATTTCCTCAACTCAAAACCCATCTTTTACATTTACATTTACAGCATTTAGCAGACGCCCTTATCCAGAGTGACTTACAATTGATACAATCTTACAATCCAAGTTCTGGTCCAGAGTCCAGTACCTTAACCGCTAGGTCACCACAGTCCCATCAGTCAGAGCTGTTGGTGTAGCCTGTTGGGGTTCACAGCTGTAAGCTCATCCCGTTGAATCTTTCCCCTTTCCGCCTTGGAACATTGACATACACCATGTGCCACATGATTGACATCTGTCATTGTGGTCGGCTTACAGCATTTAGGGGACTGGGAGGACTATGGGCCAGAGAAGCTATCAGGGATATCGCTCTCTGCTATTCTGGACCCAAATTAATTTGTTTGTTTCACCGTGCTTACCCAGCTTGTCTTTTGTGTTCAGGTGCCCGCTTGTTGGGGCAGGGAGTAGTTGTTGGGGTTTGCAGCTGTAAGCCTGTCCCTCATCCCATTAGAATTTGTCCCCTATTTCTTTCCTTCTTTCCTGTCATCATTCTTTTAGGTGACTAAGTGTCCTATGGTCGTGACTGGACCTGCATGTGTCCTTTATTCTGTCTTGCAGGTCTTCATGAGAAACAACTGTGCCATGATGACAAACTCATCTTTCAGGCTTTAAGAAGTCCTGTGGAGAGCTGTGGAGCTTCCTCAGCCTCATGTGGTACCGAACCAGCCATGCCCGTGGGACGTGTGGACTATTTCCGTGCTCCGACATGGATGCCTGTGGACATTCCCCCCTTCCTGCATTCACTTGTGGACATTCCACTGTTACTTGGATGCTGCTATAGTGTCACTTTGCTCTACTAAAATGTTTTGACCTAATTTTACATCATACCGCTTATTTACTATAATTAACCATTTAGTTCAATGCTATCGATTACCATAAGGCAGCAGGGACTTGGGGTTCATTGGTAAAAGGAAGTCTTGACATTCTTACCATGCCTGTTTTTTCTTAGGAACCTTCACCTGTAAGTGGGCTGGGCTTGGCTGTGAACAGCACATTCCCAGCATTGCATTTCACCTGAGTAGTACGATCTATATACAATAAAATCTGTTTTGTTCTTTCTGTTGTGAAAAGAAAACTTTTTGTAGGTTTCCTGTGTTGGAAACTGTTTTGAAAACTGAACATTGAGTGCTTTATTTAAGTTAAATGTACTGGTCCTTCTCAAAAAATTAGCATATTGTGAAAAAGTTAATTATTTTCCGTAATGTAATGATAAAAATTAAACTTTCATATATTTTAGATTCATTGCACACCAACTGAAATATTTCAAGTCTTTTATTGTTTTAATACTGATGATTTTGGCATACAGCTCATGAAAACCCAAAATTCCTATCTCACAAAATTAGCACATTTCATTCGACCATAAAAGAAAAAGTGTTTTTAATACAAAAAAAAGTCAAACCTTCAGATTATTATGTTCAGTTATGCACTCAATACTTGGTCGGGAAATCCTTTTGCAGAAATGACTGCTTCAATGCGGCGTGGCATGGAGGCAATCAGCCTGTGGCACTGCTGAGGTGTTATGGAGGCCCAGGATGCTTCGATAGCGGCCTTAAGCTCATCCAGAGTGTGTTGGGTCTTGCGTCTCTCAACTTTCCCTTCACAATATCCCACAGATTCCTCTATCGGGTTTCAGGTCAGGAGAGTTGGCAGGCCAATTGAGCACAGTAATACCCATGGTCAGCAAACCATTTACCAGTTGGTTTTTGGCACTGTGAGCAGGTGCCAGGCCGTGCTGAAAAATGAACTCTTCATCTTCCATAAAGCTCTTCAGCAGATTGGAAGCATGAAGTGCCTCCAAAATCTCCTGATAGCTAGATGCATTGACCCTGCCCTTGATAAACACAGTGGACCAACACCAGCAGCTGACATGGCACCCCAGACCATCACTGACTGTGGGTACTTTGACAGTGGACTTCAGACATTTTGGCATTTCCCTCTTCTCCCCAGTCCTTCCTCCAGACTCTGGCACCTTGAATTTCCGAATGACATGCAAAATTTGCTTTCATCCGAATAAAGTACTTTGGACCACTGAGCAACAGTCCAGTGCTGCTTCTCTGTAGCCCAGGTCAGGCGCTTCGTTCTGGTCTTTGCCGCTGTTTTCTGGTTCAAAAGTGGCTTGACCTGGGGGAATGCGGGGCACCTGTAGCCCATTTCCTGCACACGCCCTGTGCACGGTGGGCTCTGGAATCGGCCTTCTCTCCACAATCCTCCTCAGGGTCCGGTCACCTCTTCTCGTTGTGCAGCGCGTTTTCCTGCCACACTTTTTTTTTTCCTTCCCACAGACTTCCCACTGAGGTGCCTTGATACATACAGCACTCTGGGAACAGCCTATTCGTTCAGAAAATTTTCTTTCTGTGTCTTTACCCTCTTGCTTGAGGGTGTCAAATGATGGCCTTCTGGACAGTCAGGTCGGCAAGTCCTTACCCATGATTGCGGTTTTGAGTAATGAACCAGGCTGGGAGTTTTTCAAAAGCCTCAGGAATCTTTTGCAGGTGTTTAGAGTTAATTCGTTGATTCAGATGATTAGGTTAATAGCTCGTTTAGAGAACCTTTTCATGATATGCTAATTTTGTGAGATTAGCATTGAGCTGAGCTGTAATGCCAAAATCATCAGTATTAAAACAATAAAAGACTTGAAATATTTCAGTTGGTGTGCAATGAATCTAAAATATATGAAAGTTTAATTTTTATCATTACATTACGGAAAAGAATTAACTTCATCACAATATGCTAATTTTTTGAGAAGGACCAGTATACGTTAAAGTACTTGTGGTCTATACTAAGGTTTGCCCTACACACGATTACTGTAATATGTCAGGGTTCACTCTGGAGAGGTTTTTTTGTTTTTCCGTTTCTCGCACTTTTTCCCCGATCCCCTTATCCCCGGTTTTGCTTCCTTCGTTCCTCCGTCTCGTTCTCTCCGTGCTTCTGTTTGTTTATGTTTTACAAGTGCGGCATATGTTTGTTGTGCTTCCACAGGGATCTATTGGTCACATCTCCCACCGCATCATCTTTCTGTCATCCAGTCATCGCTGTGCTCTGTAACTGTTGTTTCGCCTATGGCCTGTGTTTCTGCATCTTGGGCTCCTCTCACTACCTAGTCGGACCTTTCGATCCCTTAACATGACATTGTGCCTTGCAGTTACAATTAAGTTTACATACAGTCCAATGAAATGTTTTGCTCTGATTTCTATATGAGAAGAATTTAACACAACCTCTGTATTGAACAAATGTGTAGGCTATATGAGATATTTTTTATTTTCTTTGCAATTTGTCTGTGTACCATCAAGCTATCCTGTTGTGTTAGTTTCTAGTAAATTCATGCTGTTTGTGTTCTCTTTAAGAACCTCACTCTAAATGATAACACACAATGGAATCTGACTAGATTGGTCAGATTGTAAAACATGTCTACAGCTACACACAAAGTGTCTCATCTCTTTGCCTGTTGTTTATTCTGTTTCACAATGTCACCTGTGAATAAACCCGGCAAATTTTCACCTATGTCTGCCTCCCTTGTCTGTCCTTGTCCCAAGCCTGGCTTGGCTGACGGGGGGGAAATCAGATTTCATCTGAATTCTACTTAGTGCAGTGCTCAAAGGTTTGTGAACCCTGTAGAATTATCTATATTTCTGCACAATTATGATCTAAAACATAATCAGATTTTCACCCAAGACCTGAAAGTAGATGTAGAGAACCCAATTAAACAAAGGAGACAAAAATATTATAGTTGGAAATGTATTTATTGATTGATTGAATCTCAAGAGAACGTGTGTCACGCAGCAAGAGAACAACCCTAAGCACAAGTCAAGTCAGATCTATTTATATAGCGCTTTTTACAATGGAGCATTGTCTCAAAGCAACACAAGTCATTCTACCAAAGAATGGTGCAAGAAATAATAAAAGTTAATAATAATAATAATAATAATAATAATGGCCGTTTTCGAACGGCGAGTTAAAGTCCAGACCTTAATGTAATAGAAATGTTGTGGAAGAAGTGTGGACAGTCTGTGGAGGAATTGGTTAAAATTTCCCAATGCAGATATGCCTGATTTATCAACAGTTATGGAAACTTTTAGTTCTAGTTATTGCTGCACATAGGATCACTCTGACTATAAAAACTTGTTATTCAAAATACCCAGATTTACAGTTAGAGCAATAAGTTTCAATCAACTGAAAATGGGGCTAGCAGGCCTGGACGAGGACTCAAGTTTATTTTGCTCTCAAACACAGTTAGGAGGATGGTAAGACAGGCCAAACAATCCTCAAGGATCATGGAAAACAGATTAATGGAAAAAATCCTTTCATGTCATCTAACCACACACATAAGCACATGGAGTTTGCTAATTGCTAATGGAGTTACAAACACTCAAAGTGGGGTTGGTGTGTGGTCATTGGATCTTCTAGGACAATTATCCAAAATATATTTCCATATCAACACAAAAATGGATTAATGACACAAAATCAAGCTTCTGCCATGGTCATCTCAGTCCCCTGATCTATAGCCCATAGAGAACCTGTAGAGGGAGCTAAAGCGCAGAGTATGCAAGAGTGAACACAAAAAAGTGGGTTGTAAAATATTTTATTAGATGATTAGTATATTACAGATCTGCACATCATGTTATTTAGAAGTTTACAAGACCATTCTGATATGGTTTCTAACATCCATCACCAGTCAAAAATGTTCTTTGAAATAACAAAAAATCATGTTTTAATGGGAAATGCCTATAGTGTACAGAAAATTTGGCCACAAGGCTTTTTGTTGAATTCATCTGACAAGATATATTTAATGCTTTAAAGATAAATAAATGGTGATTAAATAGTTGATTTAATCTGATTCAGTAAAGAAGTGATTAGAGCATATCAGATATAAATGTCCATCCATCAAGCGAGTTGAGTTTTAACATAATGTCATAGTGTGTATATAAATGTTTTCAATATTCTAACTAGGTTCTGGTGAACTGAATTGGATGTTATGTCTTGCACGTTTGCTATTATTTATGTATTTTTCACCAAATAATTTATTAATTCATCAGTCTGGGGAAGGCTACAAAAACATTCTGCTGCACCAAAAGTTCCCAAGAGCACATTAGGGCCTCCATAATTCTTAAATCGAAGAAGATAAAATGAGGGGTCTTCCAAGAGCTAAATCATTGGGGGAGAAGCACCTTGGTAAGAGAGGTGACCAAGAACCAAATCACTGAGCTCCAAAGATCCTGTGTGCAGATGGGAGAAACTTCCAGAAGGTCAACCATCACTGCAGCACCAAAATCTGGACTTTACTTTATGGCAGTGTACAGACAGAAGCCGCTCCTCAGTAAAAGACACATGAAAGCCTAAGTTTGAAAAAAAAAAAACACCAAAAGGACTCTCAGACTGTGAGAAACAAGATTATTTCCTCTGATGAAAAGACTGAACACTGTGACATAAAGCCCAGGTAGGAGAAATGAAACCCATCACCAGTCAAACGTTATGTGAAAGAAGAACAAAAAACATACTTTATAAGTTTTATTGGGAAATACACATAGTGAACAGAAAATTACTTAGGAATTCAAACAAGTCATGTATTGAATGACAAGACATTATTAATGCTTTAAAGATAAATAAATGTTGGGTTAAAAATGATTTAGTGTGATTCAATAGAGGAGTGATTAGAGCATATCAGATAGGAATGTCCATCCACCAATAGAGCTTAGTTTTAACATGTCACTTATCTAATGTTTATCAGACTAAAATATGACCTTAGTTTGGTTCTCCCAGTATAAGTACATTTTCTTTGTTTTCTTGACGTATTTAAGGTTATTTAAGGTTGTTTAATGTGGTTAAGTCTACTACTGACTACTATTTGTAACCCTAACCCTAACCCTACTATTTTTGCCATCCCATAGCAACAGAATTGGTTAAAGCTGAGGAATCTACCATACATATAGTAATATCTCCTAATCATTGGGAGTCATGTTGGATCCAGGAGGCTATCTATGAAAAAACTGTCCAGAAGTCTATGCACTAGTTCCTGGACATTTTCTTTAATGCATCATTGGCGAGGTTCACGATCTGATCAAGTGCCCTCAGAATCAGGAAATCCATGTCATCATCGTTGTCCACCGCCTCATGGTAGTTCTTCACTGGGAAGATGTGATTCATGGGAACACCCAGCATATTGCTGCACTCCTGCATCTGGAGAAACAAACACACAAAAGAGCAAATGGCTTGCAGAACTCTTTTCAGGGTGCCAAAATATAATTCATACAGTTTGGTTTGCAGTCAGGTGTCCATTACTGGTGAAAAACCAAGATGCTACTGCTGGGCCCTAGAGCAAGATGCCTTTAACTCTATGCTGCTGTAATTGAACGACCACTATCAAATTTAAACACTGGTTATTTTAGGTTTTACATATAGCACAATGATCATTCAGGGCTCAAATTGAAGTAAACACTTGGGCCAACATATTTATTCACCTCCAGTCTTCTATTTTCATCATTTAGGTTACATTTGGGAAGATTAAATGCAAAAAAAAATGTCGAAAATCAAAAAACGCCTTTCATTTTTTGAGATTATAATTTGTATGTGGATGCTGGTGATTGAACATTTTCCATGCTGCACATTTTCTGTTTCAGCAGGGACTTGTGAAGCTAAATCCAAAATTTGGAACAGATACAACAAAGTGTTCAAGAGTTACACAGGTTTTTAATCAAGGGTCATCATTCGTCTCAAAATTTGCCACAACCTCTAAAAATACAAATAAAAAGAAGCCTGTCACTATAAATCAAGTGGTTGCAAGTTTTTTTTTATGTCTTCTGTAATAGAACAAACAAATATTAGTCACAATTCAGTGTTATTTTGCTTTTTATTGGAATAAATCCACCAGAATTGAGGCCTGCATTGATCTGCCAGGCTGTGAATGGAGATTCCAGCCCCTCCTCCCTCCGCTCTGTGTGTGAGATCGTGTCACGGTTCGTCTCTATAGGAACCGTAGACTCTTAGCTGTCCATTGGAACACAGCTCTGTCACTCAGAGCTCACACAGACCCAGGGATTTGCATATATGTCTAGCCATAGGCCAGCAGGTGTGAATTGGGGAGGTGTAGAAAACCGCTGCACCAATACAGTTTACGAGCTCTTGAATAACTAATGAACTTAGTACTTGCAGAGTCCACCCATAGGGGATATCTTATGCACCCTTGGAAAAGGGAAACTTTGTTTTGGGTAATGAGAAAGGTCCAAAGACGAGCTTGCGTTGGAACGAATGGATTTTACGCAACCACATAACCATGCAAAAAAGCGCTTTACTGACGTTTTATCGGCAATGTAATGGTATCATGGACTTGTTTAGACGGTAAGTGAATTTTCTATGATAAAATAAAAAGTTATTTTACATCCTAAGTATATTTTAAAAGGCAAAATAGTTGGATGTTTTGCACAAAGAACATGGCGGACAGCTGTTTTGGTACGTGATTTCGGGCGAATGGCTGCATGTAGACGGTTGAAAATCGGTATGCAGGTAGTCATGATAGTATTAAATCTTTTGAGTTTGTGTTTTGGACTGTGTATTAAGAATGTTTTAAGTTATTAAAACTATTTACTGCAAATTTGCAGAAGCGTCCCTAGCGGGCCCGTATACGGGCCCGATCTGCAGCAATTTTTAATAGCTCAGTTCAGTTATAACCATCCATGGCTTTTGGCTTCTAGTTCAGTTCTCTCATATCCACTGATATATGTAAACAACATCTACAACTCCAAATCAGAAAAGAGTTGGGGTAGTATGGAAAATGCATAATAAAATACAGTGTTTCTTATATTTACTTTATTTCAGTGCAGACAGAATAAACCTGAGATATTTAATGGGTTTTATTTATTTATTTATTTTTTCATTTGTTAATAAACATCTATTCCTGCATTTCAGGCCTGTAACACATTCCAAAAAAAGTTGGGACAAGGGCAATTTAGGTCTAGTAATGAATTTTAAAAGACTAAATAAAGATGTGATGTCAAACAGGTGATTATAATCATGATTTGATAAAAGCTGCATCCACGAAAGGCTGTGTTTTTGAGGAGTAAAGATGATCAGACGATCTCAAGTTCATCAACAAACGTGTGAGAAAATGATTGAAATGTTTAATAACAATGTTCCTCACAGAAAGATTGAAAGAGATTTGCATATTTCTCCCTCTACAGTGCATAATATCATCAAATGTTTCGAGGAGTCTGGAGTAATTTCAGTGCATAAAGGGTAAGGGCACAAGTAAATAAAAGTAAAAGATGAAAGAAACACTGTTTTCTTTATATGCATTTTCCATACTATCCAAACTTTTTTCGATGTGGTGTTGTATATAATTAAACAGTTACCTTTTCTTTGACCTTCTTGCTTTTGTAGGTCTTCCTTATTCTGTTCTTTCTAACCAGTGGACATGCTTCATCTGGCTTTGTCATGATGATCAACTGAGGGATGTCTGGATCATTTAAGATGAAGCATTTATTCATGTTAAATGTTCAATATTCAATCGTGCATATGATGATATGTTGTAATCATTTATAAAGGGAAACTTATAATAATAATAATAATAATAATAATAATAATAAAAACTTACCTAGTTCTGTAGCTTCTTCACCAATGAGTTTGATCTTTTCAAACATTTTACTGTCCATGATTGATACTTTGTCTGCTGGCAGTACATTCACCAGGCAGAAAGTTTGATCGTAAAAACCAGGTGTTTTTCTGTAGTCAGGATCCTTCCTGGACAAGCAGGATTCAGGATTAAACTGAAATTCAAATTAAAAGGGAAATGCTTCTTAGTCATGTTCTAGCAAACAACAGCACTGAATTGTGAACTAACTAGCTAACAAGTTACAGTAATCACAAATAGTCTTGTTAAACAAGATTGGAAATCATTGGGTTTTTTTAGGGTTCATCCTCACTCTGTATCCTTCTTGGACACAGCCTTCTAAAGCTTTGATAATGTCCTGTACATGCACACCACTTCCATCTTCCGCTTCCAATCCCATGATGTCATTAAAGACAAAAGGTAAAGGCTTTCTGTTCTCTCCTTCAATGTAATGAGATTTATACTGTAAAGCAAAGAGAATATATTTAATACCACAATGTTTTGACATATAATTAAGCAGAACTGCTGGTCAGGAGTCGGTGTGTGTTTGGGATGGTGTTTGTTATCAGGAACCACAAAGTTAGAGCCATTAGGTATTAGATTCTTCACCTCTGGCTAGCAAAACTTATGGTCTGCTTATGATCCCTAGTAGTGTTAAATGACTTAATGAAAACGATAAACATATTTATCACAAAGACTTACTTTCTTTGTGTGACTTTTCCCAGATGTTGCAGCAACGAGAGCTTCGCTGGTGATTCGGTGTTGGAAAACATTATTCACTGAGTTTATGAAGCTGGATTTTCCTGCTCCAACTGGTCCGACGAGCAGAATCCTGACCTGATGAAACTCTGGATGGTTGACCTTGAAAGTTCTCAGTTGCTGTTCCAAGACATGCTTTTGGCTATCAAAGAAAAAAAGTAATACCCTACCATTTGTTTTTTGCTTAGTGATGGAATTTGATCACTTCCACTTTCTGTTTTTGATCAGTGCATTTAAAACCAAAATTAGAAGGAAAACTTTCCATCATATATATACGGGCACACATTCCTGATGCTAGAGGGCGCCGCGGTCCCACTAAATGGCGCGTTCAACCAGATATAAAAAGGGCGTCCTAAGCGCCGGCTGGCGGCGCTCTCTTGGTTGTTTTCGAGTACCGTAGCCATGACATGCACACACTGGTCAGCATTTCCTCACCATCACTTAAGGACAGTGGTGGACCTGTCTTGTGAAAGAGGTGGGCCCCGTAGAGTCAAAAGACTCGAGGTAACGACCAGGGATTTAGCTGCTAGGCAAGGGAAAGCTTGGTACAGCCGCTTACCTTCATCTCCGCGTCCCATTTACTCCCCAGTTCCCTCTGACGCCGCCTCGCGTCATACCTTGCATGTGTGAACAGCCACACACAGCCACTCTTTCGCTCGGCTCGTTAATTGCACCGTACGAGCTCCAGAACGGGTTATTTCCCATCTTGCTTCTCCACCTACTTTCCCTTTTACTATTATAAATAATCCCTTAGTTTGAGCCCGCTCCGTCGTGGCTCCTTTGTCTGCCCTTAAACACAAGCCCCTCTCTGCTTGTGTAGAGATCACGGGTTCTGTGGCGCACTGCTAAAGTCCCTGCCCCCGAGAGCCATGACTCTGGAATCGAGTCCCACCGCCGGGATTCTCTAGTCAAGTCAAGTCAAGTCAGATTTCTTTATATAGCGCTTTTTACAATGGAGCATTGTCTCAAAGCAACTTTACATGTTTCGATTATCTCCTAATAACTACGGCCAATCCCAAATTGAGCAAGCCTAGGGCGACAGTGGCAA
>JAJAGP010006986.1:0-16717 GCA_025084515.1 Ancistrus triradiatus | reverse complement strand
AACGCTATCAGTCACGCAGTACAACATGGACATAGAGCAGCTGCGAGAGAATTCAACATTAACGAATCAATGATATGGAAGTGGAGGAAGCAAGAAGACGCCCTGCGCCAGGTAAAGACCAAACTGAGCTTCCGACGGAACTTAAGAGTTTTGTTTCATTTCATGCGCCTTATAACCCGGTGCGCTTTATGTATGAACATATACCCGTTAGCAGCCGATCATTGATATTGCGTCTTATAATCCGGTGCGCTTTATGGTCCGAAAAATACGGTATATAAAAATATATATAAAAACTTAATTTTATTACACTTAACAACATTATCAGCAGATAACAGGATCATCTTGTTTCCCGAATAAAAGCAAAAAGGTGCAAATACATGCAAAATATAAACAATTTTAGAGTACTGCACATGATAGCAGCATCTTTTTGTTTTTAAATCCCAGTCCCAATTAAGAGCAGCAAGTTGTAATCCAGGAAAAAGTTTGAATAATCGGCCTTCTGTGCTCCGACATCGGCCGATGTGAATTATTTCAAAATTCGGTCTATCTCTATTTGTAACACTTATTCAGCAAATCTAGTATTGCAGCTCATCATTTTACAACCACCAAACTCTCTCTTCGATATTGTACCTTGAAAGTTTTATACGTAGTAATTCCCGAATCAAAATAAGATCACAACTTAGCCATGATTTGAGTGTCGTTAAAATGCTAAACATTACCACAGATTATATGTAAATATGAAATAGAACGCATAAAACATGAAGTATAGGAACGAACTCTTAGGCAAATGTTTGAGCACCCCTGGTGAAATTACATCAATTGTTAAGACGATTTTCTGAATGAAAACAGCAAAATAAAAATATTTCACATTTCAGCAAAAAACACCATTAACAATAGTTAGGGTCACTTGGGGGCCAGACCAGCAGCACAGTGCAATAGGTCACAGACAGGGCCTGTTCAAGTTTATCACCCACCCACCCACCCTCCTTTCAAAAGTGACCTCTTCTATTTGACTATATTTATGGAAGCCAGTGCAGCCACAGTGTACACTACAGTGTCACTGCAGTGCTGAAAAAGACCCACCACCCAAACAGTACCTGATCTGTGGGGGTCCTGACCATTACAGAACACAGTAATGGGGACTAAAAGTACGTACATACACTGATGGACTTACACAGATGTAATTGCAGAACTACAAAGTGCATCTATATGTTAAGTGGAACTGATAAAATGGAAAATAACTGTAGAAAGGAGAAGATGTACCAAATTAAGTGATTGGTGAGTGCATGGCTAGACACTTTCTAAGGGTTCGTTTTAACTGCTACTCTACAGTTCTTCAGCACTTCCCAAAAACTGGATTTTGAGATAGTCATTTTCATCAGCCAGTGATAATATCCAGGTTCGAGTTTATTCACAATTCCAAACTAAACATTTGTCCTACATACCTTAAACATCTCTCCAAGCACAGCTCGTCTCATGCAGCGGATTCCGCCAGCAATGCTGGTCCCAGAGATCAGCAGATCAGGTAGCAGCACCAGGTAACCCGAGTTTCTATCAATCACCCATAAGCCTGAATTACACTCCCCTTCCAAATGAATGATGTCCCCCACAGTAACTGGCGTGGTCTCCCTATAACAAAGCACACAAACACCGGTCATATGTACATATGGGTAAACTGCACAACAATTTAGACAAAATACTTTATAAGACGATTGTAACCAAGGCTCTTATAACCAGAGTAAGCCAGTAACACTGTATATTAACATATCTGAAAAAATTGGCTATAGAATTAATATAAGCACTCACCGGTCACTTTATTAGGTATACCTTGGTAGTACTGGTGCTACTCTGTGGCATCGATTCAACAAGGTACTGAAAACGTTCAGAGATTTTGGTCCATATGGCACGATAGCATCAAACAGTTGTTGCAGATTGATGATGCAAATCTTGCATTCCACCACATCCAAGAGGTGCTCTATTGGATTGAGATCTGGTGACTAGGAGGGCCATTTGAGTACAGTGCCTCACTGTCACATCCAAGAAATTATTTTGGGATGATTTACACTTAGTGGCATGGCATGTTAACCTGTTGAAAGTAGCCATCACAAGATGGGTATACTGTAGGCATGAA
This sequence comes from Ancistrus triradiatus, assembly GCA_025084515.1. NCBI lineage: Eukaryota > Metazoa > Chordata > Actinopteri > Siluriformes > Loricariidae > Ancistrus > Ancistrus triradiatus. Next base: position 14,586 of record JAJAGP010006986.1, on the reverse strand, counting down.
GGGATGGACATTGGACCCAAAGTGGGACAAGAAAACATCTCCCACACCATTACACCACCAGCAGCAGCCTGAACACAGCATGGATCCATGCATTCATGTTGTTTAAACCAAAATTCTGACCCTAGCATCTGAATGTCACAGCAGAAATCAAGACTCATCAGACCAGCAGTTGCCTGAGAGGAGTGGCATCCGGTTTGTTTTTCTCCTGTTCCCCATCTGCTTCTAGGTTCAACGTTTTGTGGGGTCAGAGATGCTCTTCTGCATACCTTGATTGTAATGAGTGGTCACCGGAGTTAATATGGTCTTTCTATCAGCTTGAACCAGTCTGGTCATTCTCCTCTGACCTCTGGCAACAACAAGGCATTTTCATCCAGAGAACTGCCGCTCACTGGATGATTTCTCTTTTTCGGACCAGTTTCTGTAAACCCTAAAGATTGGCAAGATGGCTGTGTGTGAAAATCCCAGTAGTCAGCCACTTTCTGAACTATCAGGACCAGCCCATCTCTAAGCGAAAGAAAACACCCACCACCCATTCAAAGTCACTTAAATCACCTTCTTCCCCAGTCTGTTGTTCAATTTTGAACTCGGCAAGTCATCTTGGACCATGCCTAAATGAATCGAGTTTGCTGTGCCATGTGATTGGCTGACTGGAAAAATTACATGAAGAAGCGTGAAGAGTATTACCTAAAATAAAGTAGAGATAGTGAGTGTATCGTATGTTTAGCTGTACGTTTCTATGCTCTCCACCAGTTGAAACTGCTCTTACACTGCCAGTTAAATTTAAAAGAACTGAAATTATAAATTATATAGAAAAAAATAATGCGTTTGCACAAGCTCCCCTGTCATTCCAGCACGGTGTAATTCTCGCTAAATATTCTGCACCCCCCAAAGTTTTCAGATTTCAAATTATATAGGAAACTGTTTCTTTACCAAAACAGAAAGAAAATACAATAATAACCCAACTCTGGGTGTTTTGTAACCTTCCCCTACCAGATCCTTCAGGATGAGTCTCAGTGGGCTCCAGTGTTTTTGAGAAGTGTGATGGTTAAGTTTTAAAGGATTCTGTCCACAACAATGAGATCCATCCAGGGATTCTTGCAAAATCTAGAACCCAAGGTACGATTATGGCCCAGCCGCCAGAAGGAATAACATGTTCAGGAATGTGGTCTTCTTTCTAAAAAGTCAAAGAAAAATACAAAAAATAAAATCACACTGCCAACCTTTACTGCTCAAATCTAATTTTTATCTCGGTATCTCACATTAGACTATAAAAACTTAACTGACTAAATCACATTCCCAACCTGACCTTCAGGACATGCACAAAACATCATCGCTCCACCAAGATTAATGAGGCCAATGTACACCTCAGGTGTGACGTAAAATGCACATCATTTCTGATAAGACTGTTGACAAGGGTGACATTTATATTATTTAGCAACTTCCAACAAAGGCAGCTTGACAGAAACAAGATTGGAATTCACAGCCTCCTGATTAGTAGTCCAGAACCCTAATCACTGAACCACTGCTGACATCTGTATTAGATTTTTGTATGGCTTTAGCTTGGATTGTATTTGTGCACATGTAAACGGAGATATACCAAATATATTCGTTTTACATAGAAATGAATGAACAAATTTGGACTAGCAAATCTTTTGAGGAAACATTAAAGCGGTTTACTTCTTTGACTGGGTATACTTTACTTATTTAAGCAAATTAGTAAAGACAAACGTTAAGTCAAATTTATTTCTATAGCGCTTTTTACAACACAGCATTGTTCCAAAGCAGCTTTACAAATATATTGGCTCAAAGCCCTAGTTGAAAAAGCCTGAGGTGACAGTAGCAAGGAAAAACTCCCCCAAACCCTACAGAGAAGAACCCTTGGGAGGACCAAGACTCAAATAGGGACCCATCCTCCTTGGGCAGCCTGGATGTTAAGTGCAAGAATATATGTAAAGAAAATACCCTATGTAAAATTATAATAGAATAATATATAGGCTAAAATGAAATAAACTACAAATAAAGAATGGAATCTATAGCACATATAATTAGGATTGAGTGAGTTGGGACAGGTAGTCCAAATAGAAGAGTCTCTGTAGGTTTTTGTGTCCTGGAAGTTATTACCCTCTGATGGGTACTGAGGAACGGTATGAGGGACTCGAACAGAGGGTCGCCGCCACAGGATTACAACACACTTTCACTCCATAACACTGCATAATTTTTAGATACAGCACAGTCATAAATATCATTCCCTTAGAAATAAAATGCACTTCAGGAGCATGAGTCCATTATTTTGCATCTTATGAAGGGCATGTAAAAAGTACAGGATGCTACTTCAGATTTGGGCAGTCTGTTCCTGTATGTTTAAAGCAGTAATTGGGGGGTAACTTCAGTTACTGAAGTCTATCAGAAATTTCAATTGTGACAGTCAATTACATTTTCAATTGTTTTATATGAAGATGCATATCCCCAATATAAAGACGTTAGCAGGATACACTTTCACAGCACCTCCAGTACAATGCAATACTTATCAATGCAAGAGTTTAAATCATGTTTCCATTTTTATATGCAAACAAGCAACTACTTGAGTAGATGAACTAAAGTGATCCATCCATCCATCCATCTATAGTAGTCAATTAAACTACAACTGACTTATTTGTGTATTTATTAAAGTAACAGACTTCAGTACTCCATTAACCTTTTTTGCTACTGTACAAACCTCTTTAGATAAGCCTACAACATGCTATTTTGATTATATAAATATGAAAAACAAGCTGAATTAATCAAGACATACTCGTGCTTGGACTTCTTTAGCTTTGGATCTTCCAAAATTTGCTCCATGTCCATCATCTAATCCACCATCATCCAAAAGACAGAACTTCTCCTCTGAGGTTATAAAACGGACTGCACTTATGATGAACTTTGAGCTGGACTGACGTAAAAGTTGCATGATTTCTAATTTAATTATTCATAAATGCATGGCATATGCAGTATACTTTAATAGCGCAATCAAAATATTAGCTTCTGTTTGCTGTTTAAACTGTTCTATAAATAAAATGTGTCAACACATGGAAAAATTTTGATTTGTATCAGTTTTACCTGCAGTATGAACACAACCATATCCTAAAAGTTTGTGAGCTGAAATCAACTAGGTTGCCATTGCAATGCCCTTGAGTATGGCACTTAGCCCTGAATGTTTATGCATTAGGTTAGTCATTAGCGGCGTAATCCAAGCATGTGCTCACACATTTTTACAGCATTTAGCAGACGCCCTTATCCAGACTTACAGTTGATACAATCTTATAATCCAAGCAATTGTGAGTTAAGGGTCTTGCTCAAGGACCCAACAGTGGCAGCTTTGGCAGAGGTGGGATTTGAACCCCAGTACCTTATCCGCTAGGCTACCACAGGCCCACTTGAGATGCCAATTGACCTCATGTGTCTTGGTGTTTGCTAAATACTGTAAACGTGCTAATGAAATTAATTCCCCCTGACTGCCAAATTCCTTTGAAGATACAAACAGCAAATGCGAACTGCACATGTTTAGGCCAACAAACCCACTAGGACCATCCAAAAAACTACAAATTCAAACAAGAATGAAATACAATACATACACAGGCTTGGACTTCTTTTGTTGTGGCTCTTCAAATATTTGCTTCACGTCATCATCAAACCAGCTATCATCCAAAAAACCAAAGTTCTCCTCTGAGGTAGTAACGGCTTTTTCACCGGCAACATTGTTGGCTTGGTGCGATTTCTTATCGCTGACTGGACTGATAACAGTCTCCTGTTTTTCAATACCGTCACTGTTACACATCCATGAATCATATGACACCATAAGGTCAGAATGACTGTCTAGACACAGTCCAGCCATGTCCGTTTTGAAATCTGTATTAAGAGGAACTGCGTTTTCTTTCTCATCTTCACTTGGGCTACTTTTACTGTTTGAGAATTTTGTGGTTGCACCACCGCTCTTCTCAGAACTCATTTTTCCCATCGTCTTCTGAGGCAACCTTACAACCAAATTGTTCTTCTCAGAAAGCATCTTCTCAGCTTCGCTCTTTGAGACATCCTTCCGAGACCCCTCACCCTTCAAATCTGAGGACTCTCGAATAATCTGAAGGACTGCATTTAGGTCATCTTCTTCTGAGCTCAGTTTTTTTTCATAATCTTTCTGTAGTCCCGTCCTGGGGCGCTTGGCCATGTTCAGGGTCCCAGAACCGCGCATCAACCTTTTCACAGAGCCAAACTGACCACCATTCTTTGCTTTGTAAGTGTCCCCTGATTTCGGGCTCGTCTTGTCCTGTGGCTGCCGTGGCCTGCTCTCCATAAGGTTGGTCTTGCAGGTCAAGCTTCTGGAGTATGGGCTGAGGGACACAGGACAGGTTTTTGCTGGGAACTGAGGCTTTTTCACCCTCTCAGGTGTATCTGGGATAGTTTCAGGGGAAACTGGGACGCAGCGTTCCACATTCCACATCTTCACAACATGCGAGACATCAGCATTGGTAAGGGAATGCATGGCTGTACCTCTTTTTGGGGATTTCTGTAATTCCTGTGGAAAATATCGATTGAGGTTGAGGAAGTAAGGGCACTAAAAGTGAAGGACAGGATTTCTGCAAGCCATATTGTATATCACATGAAAACGCAGTCTCATGACATACTTAACTTACCTTTGACGAGAAAAACATGGAGATGTTGGACTGCAGTCCACTGCTCAACTACAAAATAAAGTCAACATAGTTTTATATGTTATTAGAGCCTAATGGAGGACATATTTCATACTAGAGTTACCAAGCGTAATCGTTAAAGAACCAAACAATCGATACTCACAGAGCTTTTCCTCGACTTCACTTTTGCCATCGTCGATAAATTACAGACAATAAGTGCACAAAAAGTGATCACGTTTAAATGATGTGTAGCGTAATGCACTGAACATGGAGTTTACAGCAAAGAAGCTAAGCTGAGTAAAAAGCGGTTACAGATCGGATCAAACCTCTCTTCATCCTCATCAGTTTTCTACCAAAATTAAAACAAATTCTCACGCCATTATTTATACAAACGCTTACAACGACAGCGATGCCTACAAAACTTTAATCCCGTGCAGGAGAAACAAACACGAATCCACACAACTCTCTCCATTCACTTATTCGCGCCTGAAATAGCGCGACGGTTGCCAGAACGAATGAGATTAAACTTATCGTCCCAAACTGGTTTTCTCCTCCTGTGTCTATAGTACACAGTTTATAACGTTATTGCTATATTAAAACATAATTCTAGTGCGGTATCGACCTACTTGATATTTCATAGTTTTATGCTGTTTTATAAACTATTAATATACTACTATCAACTACCCAATAATACTATTAACCACCCAACACATTTGACGAATCACCGCAAAAAAACGTTCTCCTGTGGATGCACGTTTTAATCATTGTTTTACTTTTTTAATTAATTACATAGCCTATAATGCGACTGCCATATCTTTATTTAACTAATACCTTTTGTAGGCATTTAAAAGATTAACACTCAGTAAATCTGGTGAAACACCAAACTATAATTATTAATCTATAATTGGGACTGTGGTAGCCTAGCGGTTAAGGTACTGGAATCTGGCCAAGAAGGTCCAGGGTTCAAATCCCACCTGTGCCCACCTGTGCCAAGCTGCCACTGTTGGGTCCTTGAGCAAGACCCTTAACCCACAATTGCTTGGATTGTAAGACTGTATCAATTGTAAGTTGCTCTGGATAAGGGTGTCTGCTAAATGCTGTAAATGTAAAATCTACTTATACATCATTAATCATACTTCAAGCAGGACCAAGATTTTTGTATTACATTTACATTTACAGCATTTAGCAGACGCCCTTATCCAGAGCGACTTACATTTCGAACAATCTTACAATCCAAGCAATTGTGGGTTAAGGACCTTGCTCAAGGACCCAACAGTGGCAGCTTGGCAGAGGTGGGATTCCAGTACCTTAACCGCTAGGCTACCACAGTCCTTGTCTTAATTAGTATTACAGTGTACAGAATAAAAATAAAGTTTATTTTTGTTGATAATGTTTTTTTTTGCAATAAACTAAAGTTAACTTGCTTAAATCTGAATAATTACAGTGAATAATAGCTAATTCTAACATTAATCAAAAGTTATTTGCTTCTTTGTTGTTGTGCTTTGTTTTTGTTGGTGTTTGTTTTAGCTTTTGTTTGATTTTAGGTTTTTAAATGTTGTTTTTGTTTGATTCTGTGTTTTTGCTGTTGTTTGTTTTTGTTTGAATTTTAGTTGGTTGGTTTGTGTGTTGGTTTTATCTGAAACTTTTGGTCATTTGATGTTTTCAATCCTTTATATATCCAGTAGTGAAGGAACATAAAGGAGAACAGTACAGACTTTAAGTTTAGCCTTTTAATAATTGACTTTACTTTTGTGTGTAATAAACACTTTTACTAGATTCACCTTGACTACATCTAAGTAGACTACATAACTTAAAACCTAATTAGATATTAATTGTTTTTGCTATTATTTAAAATCAAATGTATGTCGTTGCAGTGTGTGCAACAAATCCACAAAAAGAAATGCATAATTAATGGTTGTAAAACAGGTTTTTTAATCCGTCATATGCTTTGTGACTTTTTTGTTTGTTTTATTGAATTTCTTTGAGTAGTATCTAGACCGTTCTTACAAAAGATTGATGTATTATTTAATATTAATATAAACTCGTTTATGCAAAAGCCTCCCAAAAACTTAGAGCTGGTCAAAACACAATGCATCAGAGTTGTAAATTCGGATCTGGCAACACGGAAACCACTCGTTACGCGTTCTTTCCCTGCTGCGGCGGTCAACAAACGAACTCTCTCTCGCCACCTAGTGTTCCATTTATTTCATTACATATAAGTTGTCGTCTGAGTATTTTCAGCATTGCACGTAACAAATGAATAAGCCAAAAACAGAGTACGTGTTTTATAATCTCATAAGATTCACTTTTAACAACGAAACAACATTTTAAATACGCTCAACAACAAATATGAAAAGTGATCCATGCATAACACAATAGCAGTGAAACCTGATCGTCAGCTCTAAAACATTCATGAAAATCCTTTACAAATCATTCAGCAGAGGGTCGTCTACATCAGACATGGAGGCCACAGAGCAGACACTAACATGTCCCATCTGCTCAGACCTCTTTACAGACCCTGTGCGTCTACCCTGCGGGCACAACTTCTGCCAGGCCTGCATCCGTATCGTCTGGAACATGGAAGATTTAGAAGCATCCTCAGGAGAACCGATGTTCTGCCCTGAATGTCAGATTTTCCTACCACCTGACCTGAAGCTGGAAATCAACGCAAACCTACAGCAAAAGGTACAGCACATAAATATGCGTGAAGAGACTCTGTTACCATCGGCTATCACGTGTGATCAGTGCATTGAGAAGCCGTCTGTGGCTGTGAAAAGCTGTCTGAACTGTGATGCTTCACTATGCTCAGCTCACACTCTTCATCACCAGCACAGGCAACGCCTGAGAGGCCACACACTCATTGAAGTCACTGAGAATATGCTTTTCTACAAGTGCCAGGAGCACGGTGAGGAGTTGAAGCTCTTCTGTGAGGATGACAAGACCGCCGTGTGCTCTCTCTGTGTGCTGGTGGGTGAACATAAGAGTCACCGGGTGGTCCAGCTTCAAGAAGCCTGTGTGGGTTTCAAGGTAGGGGACAATAAGCTATATCAAGTTCAAGTTCTGCTTTCACTCCCTTTGGCTCACCAGTAAAATTATCCACTTCAACCAGACTTACCGCTCACTACTGCCACAACATTCCTACATACAGTAAATTCACTTTGAATTGGTCAGGAGTCACACTTAGGCATGATTTGTTGTGTCTGTTGCTGCAACAGTGAGGGACTGTCATTATTATCTGCATATTAGAGTAATTCGCCTAAGAAATCACCAGGTAACAGCACCACGGCTTACAGTACTGCTGAAATAAAAGCTTCATGGAGCTCTGGAAGCAAACACATATTCAATGGGAAATAGCTGATTTGTATTATTTAATCACAACTGTAAGGTGAATAAGATACTATTCCTCTTTTGGTTGCTTCCATTGGGAGTCACCACAGCAGATCATCTTTATCCACATATTAGATGTAGCACAGATATGCAAGTTGCCTGTAAAGTGAAATAAAAAGCTGATGTATTAAACAAAATTAAAAGCAAATGTTTAAAATTTTGGATGGGTACCATGTAAAATTTCGCAGTTATACAACGCAAAGGTTTAGGCAACCCCAGTCAAATTACATGTTTTGATATTTCCTAAATGAACATATGAAAGAATTTAGCACAACCTCTGCAGGTAACAAGTACAAATCTCACGTTTTTGCAAACCTGTTGATGTTAAGTATTAATCAGCAAAATTCTCTGACCTTACAAAGACCTTACAAAGACTTATGTCTTGTTTTTTCCAAGATGTATAGAAATACAGTTAAACCATCAAAGACCATTGAATGACAGACACAAAGTTACATCAACACTCAAGGTTACCGTATTTTTCGGACCATAAGGCACACTTAAAATCCTTTAATTTTCCCAAAAATCGACAGTGCGCCTTTAAATGCGGTGCGTCTAATGTATGAATTAATTCTGGTTGTGCTTTCTGACCTAGAACCCATTGTAGATGGTACACGGCGCTCATAAATCTGTCAAAATGTTTTACCACGGCCTTGGTAAGTTACGAAGCTTAGGGCAACCGTAATGCGCAGCATAGCGGGGTAATACGATATGTGCTTCAGCATTAGGTACGTGCATTCATTCATTAGTTTTCGAAGCGGATTTCAAACTCAGACTATCGGTCACGCAGTACAACATGGACATAGAGCAGCTGCGAGAGAATTCAACATTAACGAATCAATGGTACGGAAGTGGAGGAAGCAAGAAGACACCCTGCGCCAGGTAAAGACCAAACTGAGCTTCCAACGGAACTTACGAGTTTTGTTTCATTTAATGCGTCTTATAACCCGGTGCGCTTTATGTATGAAAATAGATCCGTTAGCAGCCGATCGTTGATATCGCGCCTTATAACCCGGTGCGCTTTATAAACCGGAAAATACGGTATATCGAAACTAGTCATATATACAGCAGCAACACTAGAGATTTATGAATAGCGGGGCTAAACTTTGACTAGGGGGATCTAGAGGACCCCATAGTCAAATAAAATTGACCCAAAAAAGGTTTGCATTATGAAACTGGCATAAAATTAAAAGAATACAGCTATTTGGAGAAACATTTCAAAGCCAGGGTACAGAGCTCCAGCATCCTCGGTTCGATCCTGACCTCAGGATCAGGCCTGTGTGGAGTCTGAATGTCCTCACTGTTTCTGCCTGGGTTTCCTCTGGGTACTCTGGTTTCCTCCCACAGTCCAAAGACTGGCGCCCTATCTAGGGTTGTTCCTGCCTTGTGCCCTGTGCCACCAGGATTAAGATAAGACAATGAATGCCAAAGCCAAAGCCAAATTTGGAAATGAAAATAAGTATATAATGACAATAGCTTTTAGTGTTGTTACTCATTAAATTTTCCTTTTACTTTTGTAGCTAGATAAGTTACAAATAACCATAGCTTAATAACCATGGTCTATACTGTAGATTTGTGTATGTTGGTGCTGTGGATAATGTTCTTATGATTTTTAATTCATTTAATAATGCATATTAGTATGAATGCTCCACACCTGCCATAGAGTAAACTGTCAACACTTTGACAATAAGTCTAATTAACAATGCCTATCTCCACAGAAAATGCCACACCTGAGTCCATAGAATCTATGTGTTTTTGTGTGGCGGGATGGAGGACGTCAACATCTAACAACAAAACAATCCAGTTCAATAGGTCTCTCTATATGTATGTGTTGTTTAAATGTGTAATTTAGACTAAATCTAATACGCACACTTTTAACTTTCTGGTCTCACCACTCGTAACCTTTGTTTTTAACGTTTAAAACGTCTTTGAATGTTTGCGTCTCTCTTTCATTTTTTCTGTGAGCTTCTGTAGAAGGCACTGGAGGAGCGGGAAGCCCAGCTGCGGCAGAATAAACATATGGCAGAATCTGCAATGAAGGACTTACACCAGCTGTTTTCTGAGGCATCGGTAATTGTTTACCAAAAAATCCATTATATACATTTAATCATATCAGTCACTTCAGTCACAAATCTATATTTAAATCTGAATCATGTTTTTAGTGTTCTGCCAAGGCCTGCAGAATCAGAATAGCAGAGAAATACAGCCAAATGAAGGCCCTGATTGATCACGATCAACAGTTAATGATGGACATTATTGAAATGGAGGAGTTTTACACCAAGAAGATGCTGGAGTCCAAGAGGGAGGCTTTGGAGCGTCATATCGAACACATAAATGATTTATTGAGTGCAGGCAAATCTGTCCTGCAAGAAAATGATCAGCTGAAACTCCTCCAGGTGCAAGACATGAGTTTTGTTTTATATGGATTTAACTTCACTGTGTTCTTCCTACTATTGAATTCGCTTTGTTCTTGTCATGTTTTGCAGCACCTCGAAATGTACAAATATGGGTAGGTATTTCATACTGCAATTCAAATACACTCACCAGACAAAAATTTTGTCATTTGTGTGACTGAAATGTACCTAATAGTGTGTAATACCTCCACAACGTCTGATGAAAATTTCCTGTAAACCCAAATTCAATCACTCCTTTTTGCCAATCATTAACATCTGCTTTGCGACCCATTTTCCACACATCGAGCTAGACGGTCACTGCACTGTACCACCTCTTCTCAATCTGTGAATCCCGTCACACACCCTGCCGGTATTTATAGCCCGATCATCTTCATGTAACACCGTCTACAGGAGCCTGAAGTTACTACCATCACACAAGGGGACTATTTTTTTGTCAGGGGAGTATATAATGTTACTTGAAAATTATTTGCTATTACTTCTTTGGTTTATTTAATGTCACTCTTCAGCATCAAAAGCCATTCCACGACAGACACAATGTTACATCAACACTCAAGGTTGTATTGAAACTAGTCATATATACTCAGATTGGGGCCAATTTAGCATAAGCAGTTAACCTAATGCATGTCTTTGGACTGTGGAGGAAACTGAAGTGCCCAGAGTAAATCCACACAGACATGGGGAGAAAAGGCAGACCTCACACAGAAAGGACCCAGATCACTCCACCTGGGATCGAACCCAGGACCTTCTTGCTGTGAGGCCACCGAGACACCGTACCACCCTTATTTCTTTACTTAACACAAAGATTGCTTCCTTTATTTGAAGGGATATGTGAAGAAGGAAGTTTTTATATTTATTTAAAGCCAACCAAACTTTGTTTTGAATATAAAATATTTTCCGTATTCAGTCATTTTCTATAAACTGCTTGGTGTGTCAGTTACAATCTTATGTACAGTAAATGTTTGGGCAACAGTGGTTAAATGACACACTAGTCAAAATACCATAACTCTACAGAGAAGAAACGTAAACATTACATATTTCTGCCAATAGATAAGACAAATAAGGTAAAAGAAAGGTACATTGAAAAAAGTGGGACTGTGGTAGCCTAGAGATTAAGGTATTCTGAACCAGAAGATCCAGGGTTCAAATCCCAGCTCTGCAAAGCTGCCAGTGTTTGGGTCCGTGAGCAAGAGTCTTAACCCACAGTTACTTGTATTGTAAAAGTTGTAATTGCTAAGATTGTATCAGTTGTAACTTTCTCTGGATAAGGGCATCTGCTAAATCCCTAGATGTATACTGTGTGTAGAAAAAGTGTAAAAAGGAAGTCCCCAACCTTTACCCTGGTAACCTGTATTGCATTGTCTAAATTATATAAAGGAGTATTATAGATTTTATTATAGGTTCTATTTCCTAGTCGTGGATTAAGCCTAAACTTGATTTGGAAGTGGTGAGTCACAAGTTTTAGTCTAGGATTAAGGCTAATCTTGGTCATCACATCACATTCTAACTGAGATCTTCTGATGGAGGTTTAAAATTAAAAGTAATAGCTTAGGGGTGGCACTGTGGCACAAGTGGTTAAAACTGTGGCCTCTCAGCTCCAGAGATTCATTATTAGGGTGATTGGTTGGCACAGCAGCAATTGGCACAGCAACAATTGTCATTGTCTAAGGGATGGAGACCGAACAGGACAATCATCCCCTTGGGCTGCAACAGCGACCACTACCAAGCTCTGCAATGGACTTGTACACACTCGTTAAGAGACTCCAGATCGCCCCAAGATAAGCATTCACATTTACATCTAGTCATTTAGTAGACACTCTTATGCAGAGTATGATTCAACTGTTTCAAATTTTTACAGTCTAAGCAACAGTGGTAGCTTGACAGAGGTGGGATTTGAACCATGGACCTTCCACAGTCCAGTACCTTAACCACTGCACCACTGGTGGGAGGAGCCATTGTTATTAAAATCAACAGTTTGTTTCTTTAAAAATTCTTTAAAAATTGTTTATCATGGTGACAGGGCAAGACCTGAATTAGAGTCACTGCCTTCAGTGGAGAGGAAGTGCTGCATGTCACAGAAGATAGAAACAGTCCAGCAGCTGGTTGAAAGCTTGTATGAAGTTATGTTCCAAAATACAAGGCGACTGTGGACAAGTGAGTAACTCAATATGGGCACAATAAACTGAGTATAACAGGTACAGGCACATATTCTATCTGGGTTGGACAGAATGCAGTATACTAATTATAAGACTGTACAGTATATAGTACATCATATTTTCTTATGGTGTCTCCACAGACATCAGAGCAATACGTTTAGATGCAGAAACTGCACATCCAAAACTGGAAGTTTCACCCGACATGCTAGAGGTTCAGTGGAGCAAAGAATCCAGACAAGAGAGCAAAAGCACAGAAGAAACCTATGCAGAGTACAGTGTCCTCTCTAAAGAGTCTTTTTCCAGTGGCTGCCATTATTGGGAGATAGCTGTCTGGGATAAACCCTACTGGCTAATTGGGCTGTCTTACACCCTGCCAGGAGAGAATAACGCAAGTCATTCCTCTAACATCCTGCACAAAGCATTCTGTTATATCTATCATGGAAATGGAGTATATCTTGTATGTAATGGGTCGGTGGAAATTATTCTGCCAGTGGAAAAGCAGATTAAGAAAATTGGGGTCTGTGTGGATTTCCAGAAGGGAACTGTATATTTTTGTGATGCAGACATGATGAAAGTGCTCCATTTGTTCTCTGTAGATTTTCTGGCTCCTGTTAAGCCTTTATTTAACCCTTGTCTTTGTTTGAATGGGCAGAACACAGAACCTCTTATCCTATTCAACCTTAGAGGCCAAAATGAGGTCATTTAGACTTGCTCTTCATGCCATGCACTTTTCCGTTATCTACATGTTGTGACATTGTGTGATGTGATGCATATGGATTTGTGTTTTGTTATAACTAATAAGCCTATCAATCCTAGACAACACTGACTCAGAGCCTCAGCTTTTCCCATACTGCTTAACTAGATTATTATTATTAATATTTGTATGCCTTTCATTAAATGTAACTTAATGAAACCATGCTGTGTTTCACTGAATTGAGTAAGTATCTGTAGATTCAGACAGGGGAAGTATACAATCCGTCCAATAAATGTAAGAGACAGAACAGTCTGTGTCATGCTCTCCAAACCCAGCCCCTGAGTGAGCCCTGTAACCTCTACTCTTTCAAGCACCACATCTTTGGCCCGTCCTGGTGCCAGAATGTTCTTGGGAGTCTATCCAGCATCGGACATAGGAACTGGCAAGCATCCTCACCACCAACTAAAAACGCAACTCGCCAGAGGCAGAATACAAACTGGAGTGATTCAGCACCCTACACCAACACCACTGAGTCACTACAGTTTTGCTATTACCATGCATTTCAAAGGTAGCAGAAGGTACTTACCCAAGGAAACTCTACAACACTATCAGCTACACCAGCACACCATTATTCTTCAAATACCATATATGTGACAAGGCCACTCCTGTTTTGTGTCATGTGCCACGGACCCTGTCATCCCAACTCAACGAGGACAAAGTCTGTACCTCATATCCCCTAATTCTTCAGATGCCATACCCTGGGTTTCTCCACACCAGGTCCTTGGTCTTTCTCCCATTTTTTCCCACCCCAATCTTTGCACTTCTACAGTACCACTACGGTTGCATAGTGTCTCTGGCAAGGTGATGGCAGTCGGATACAGAGTTACCTTCTCCAGGTCTGGTGTGCTTGTAGCTTGTAGACCAGGAGTCAAGGAGTGGTGCTAAGTGTCACAATACAGTGGGGCAAAAACGTATTTAGTCAGCCACTGATTGTGCAAGTTCTCCTACTTAGGAAGATGAGAGAGGTCTGTAATTTTCATCATAGGTACACTTCAACCATGAGAGACAAAATGAGAAAATAAAAATCCAGGAAATCACATTGTAAGATTTTTAAAGAATTTAATTGTAAATCATGGTGGAAAATAAGTATTTGGTCACCCACAAACAAGCAAGATTTCTGGCTCTCACAGACCTGTAACTTCTTCTTTAAGAAGCTCTTCTGTCCTCTACTCGTTACCTGTATTAATGGCACCTGTTTGACCTCGTTATCTGTATAA
>JAJAGP010006985.1:0-16722 GCA_025084515.1 Ancistrus triradiatus | reverse complement strand
GAAACTTTACATTTCTTTTAATTTGAACTAAATATTGATAAAAATTGTTAATGACGTTAAATGGCCATTGTTTGACTACCAAGCTAGAGAACTGTATTTTAGAAGTGATAAGACATGTGTCTCACTCTTGGGCGCTGTTGTCCTGACCCTGTTGGTTCTGCGACTGGTAAAACTGTTCCAGCAGAGTCTGAATCTCCATCCACACGTTCTCCTTCTCAGTAACTTCAGCCTGGAACCAAAACACAGCGAGACAAAAGACACTCCAGTGAGGTCACTGTAAAGGCCGCATTTTCCTCCCTGCTTCCAGACAGGCGTACATAACAATGTACGATGTGGTAAATAGAGATTCTGATCTTCTGTCTATCTAAGAATTATAAACAACAGCACACAGCAACAGCTGCTAAAGAAAGACAGCAGGAGCTGTTGGTGTGTACCTGGCTCTGTTCTCTCACCAGCTTTAACTTTGTGGCTTTGGTCACACAAACACCAATCACTGCTAACTAGCTCAGATTGTACAGCCTTGGTAAGAGCCTTTCACCAGTTAGTGCAAGTACCAGCAAAGCCACTGAACTGCAGCTCACCCACTCAGGTGGCAGTGTATGCCAACCACGATGGTAAACCATGTATACTGTAAGCCACTGAATGCAGTAACACACACTTGTGCTAAATCCCAGGCATAAATGGTACAACACAATTACAAACACACACTGTGAGCTTTTATCAACTCATAAACATACATATACACATAAAACAAATCACAGGCACAGAAGAACCCTTTAAAGAACACAACATGGATCTGCGTGGTACCGGTTGGGGCAGGGAAACAAACGCGGAACAGAAGAGCAGTACCTGTTTAAGTTTAAAGCTCCTTATACACATGAACTGGACTCTGATTACAGTTAGTCAGAGCCGGTGCTGTTCATGTGTGTGCTTGTGTTTATGCTGCTGTCGGCGTCACAAGTAGGCTAAATGTGAGCGGTACAGCATCGGCTTACTGGGACTGGTCGACCATCACGCTGAAACCCTTGTGATTCTGGTCACCGGCCGATTTCTCTGGGCTTCTCTAGTAGAAAAAACTGTGGGTTTGAGGGTCTGTTTCATCTAGAGTCTCCATGTGGCTTATTAAGGTGTGTGTGTGTGTGCGTGTGCGTGTGTGTGTGTGTGTGTGTGTGCGCGTGTGTGTAACGGAAACTTGAGTCTTTGTATCTCCTTGGTTTCCGCTGTACGCTCAGTGTTCAGTTCAGCCAGCAGGACCTCCATCGTTATGGAACAGCGTCGGCTCTCCTGGTTCTCCAACCCCTGAGGGAGCTCCGTGTTGAAGCTGTGAGGAGTGTGAGGCGTCTAAACACACACACCGCACACAAACTGAATTTCATAAAGATTATGTTGGTTTATTAGTTTTATCTAACATCCTATCAGCATCATTCACGACAGACACAAAGCTATACCAACACACTAGGAAGACAGAGCACCCAGAGTAAACCCCAGTGGACACGGGGAGGACGTGCAGACATGCAGTCCACGTGCATGATCATGTAGTTATTCGTCTATACTTTGGAACTCACCAAATTCAGTTTGACACATTTTCACAAGAAAAACTGGTCTCAGCAGCCGCCGTTTGTTCGGTACTCGGTGCACTTGCTTAAACGTTCATGAGCCGAGATACAGGACTGCTTCCAGCCGAGACGTCACATCACGAGTCAGTCTAACAGCAGCTCTGGCTCAGTGCAGATGTTTTTTTATTTTCTCATCTACAGTACTGTATTCTTAGTGCAAGTAAGTCAGCATGGGTCCTAATTAGGTTAGTAATAACACCCACCATCCAATCCAACAGTGAGAACCACGAGTTCCCCTCAAGCTCACTAATGGACTGAGCAACTTGCTTTTGTTTTTCACGTTCAATACATGATTCAATAACCACATGAGGTTTTCAACACTTCATTACAAAATAGGCTTTGTGTTAATGGTTTTGCCCAGCTGCAGCCGATGATATATATGATGATGATGATGATGATGATGATGATGATGATGATCAAATTTGGGGCAAAAGAAATTTAAAGACCGTTTGACGTCCAAATTACTCGAGTGAAGAATCGTTTGAATGCCGAGGTTCCATTTGTATCTGCCTCACTATATTTGTTTTAGGTGTCACAAATGAACAGTGTGTGGTTTTGGTCCTCAAATGGAGCTTCTCCTCCTGCTGCTTCAGCTACACCCAAACACACACACACACACACACATGCTTTCTTTGATAGCATGATTCAAACAGAGAATAAACATGAAGTTTCTCTGTTATTGATGATTGTGCTAGCTGTACATCAGTACAGAAAAAGAAAACGTTCAGAGTGGCTAGCTTCTTATAGTTAAAATGTAATAATAATTTGAAAAAGTGATATCTTTTATATTAGCAAAATATGATATGTATCAAGGTTTGTGCTTTTGGACATAGTATAATGATCAGTGTGTGAACGTAATTAGACAATATTGGTTTACACAGTGGTACATAGAATATATCAGGATTTGGATTGCTAATAACCACTGTTGTTGAATAACTGGTGCTACAGCTCTTGAAAGCTTTTAATATGCTGTGCTGCCATCTGGAGTCCCCTTATTGTAAATTAATGACACCAACACAGATTTTTCTACATAATTTTTGCCATCAAATTTAGATTTTTGTGAAGTAGAGAGAAGAACTTGAGCAATTTTGGTTTGTCTCTTCAGGAGGCTACAACAGCATGCCCAGCATGAGACAGCAGTGCCTGTATGAGGAACCTGGATAGTCCTCAACAGAACTCAGCAGTAATAATATAGCTCAATGCAGTAATATCTGTGGAGAGCTACGATAGCAGCTTCCAGAGTACAGAAATTACCCCTTTAGGCCCCTTAATACCAATTAAGAAAAGTTTAAACATCACTTCCTACTTGAGTATTTGTGCTGACCATGTCTATCTCTTTATGACCACAGTGAAGCATCTTCTACATGCCATGTCTCATAACTAAAATCATCACAAACTGGTTTCTTGAGCATGACAGTGAGTTCACTGTACTCAGATAGCCTCCACAGTCACCAGCTCCCAACCCAATAGAGCAGCTTTGGGATGTGATGGTATGAGGAGATTCGCATTATGGATTTGCAGCTGATAAATCTACAGCAACTGTGTGATGCTATCATGCTGGCAAGGACTGAAATCTATCTGTACTTCATTGTTGTGTTTTAAATACACACACCCATGAAAAGATGTACTGTGAAATTTGACAGTAGAACCATGAAGTGGCCAAATTAACATCAAAGTTCATAGTACAACTGTGAAATAATTCATCATCAGTTCATAGTCAAACAAGTTTAAAGTTGTACTATGAAATGTCACAGTACAACCATGAAGTGGCCAAATTACCATCAGACATTCATAGTATAACTGTGAACTTCATGGTCAAACTGTGAAAGTTTACATTAAAACTGGCAAGCAATTCACAGTTTTACTATGAAAATTCACAGTACATTTATGGTGGGTAGCACCGTCACCTCACAGCAAGAAGGTTCTGGGTTTGCTCCCAAGGTGGAGTGGCCTGGGTCTGCCCTGTGTCTGTGTGGGTTTACTACTTTCCAACTTTCTCTCCCTCGCCCCGCCGTCCAGTCCACTAGGTTAAATGATTACATTAAACTTGCCTGAACTTAGTGTAGCGACATTAAATAAATACAAACAAACAGACAATCGAGGACTGTGTAAAGGAAATAAAAGATTGGGATGTTTTATTTAATTTTCTCTTTTTTACTTAACTCAGATAAAACTGAGGTGCTATTAGTGGGGACCCAAGGCTGTGAGAGACAGGTTTAGCTACATCTAGATCCTAAATCTCGAGATGGCTGTCCAGTATTGCCCAGTCCGTCTGTAAAAACTTTAGGGGTCACATTTGACTCAGATCTCTCCTTTGATGCGCACATTAGCAGCATCACTCGAATTGCTTTCTTTCAATTACGTAATATCGCTAAACCTAAACTTAGAAATATCCTCTCTTTTAATGATGCAAGAAAACTTGTTCATAGCGTTTATAACCTCAAGGTTGGATTACTGTAAAACGCCTTACTTACTGGATGCTCTAGTTAAAATCTATAAATAAAACTTCAGTTAGTTCAGAATGCAGCTGCCCGAGTGCTAACTCGAACTAGAAAATTTGATCATATCAACTACCTGTTCTATCATCACTGCACTGGTTACCAGTCAAATTCCGCATTGATTACAAAATACTTCTTATAACTTTAAAGCTCTACATGGCCTGGCCCCACAGTATCTGAGTGAACTCTTAGAGTTTTACAATCCAACTCGTCTACTTCGTTTCGCAGGTGCAGGCTTCTTTATATCTTCTTTCTGAACATAGCCCTGAACACAAACTACCTGCCTCAGTGAACACAGGAGACACAACAAGCACGTCAGCGCGTGCGTACAGACAGGGGACAATGGTCCCTTTCTATCATGACACTGGGACTCACCCGAGACATGGACTTGGAAGATTTCGACCACCGAAACAGCTTCACACCGAACGGAGATTAACTGGGACGATCTATTCCTGGAAACAGAGACAATGAACAGCAAAAAAAATTTCCTAGCATAATGAAACATTGAATTCCTTGGAACTCTGGCCCACTGAACGGAGACATGCAAAAAAAGAGAAAAAAAAAGAAAGAAAGAAAAGAAAAAAAGAAGGGCAAAAAACCAACTATGAATAAACTTCCCACTTTCGTTCGAGAAATCAGACACCCTCCAAGTTTTAAGTCTAGGCTAAAGACATACTTATTTTGACACAGGCTTTTGACTAGATTTAGACCAGGTTGCATGGTTTGGGTTGCTGAGGCCGGAGGCCGGAGTCTGAAGTCATGTCTGGCCTGCCTGCCTTGTCCGCTTGCCGGGAGTGTCGAGTGGGCGGTTCTGGCTGAACTGGGCTTGGGTCCTCGTGATCTTGACTCATGCAACCTTGCCTTAGAAATAGGGCAGAGCTGGGGTTCATCGTCATAAAAGAGTCTTATGGTGATCAGAGACGTTGGGTTGCTGTCCTGCTGTCTTCTTTGCCAGCTTCTGCCTTCTGGGCTAGCCGCTCGTGGGGTTGCCAATGTCCATGTGATCCCTCTTGGCTGTTTTTCCTTCCAGTTCTTCTCCTCTTCTAGAGCTTTTCTACTATGCTGCTATAGGGGCTAATGCTGGCCGGGGTCTCATGCTACAACTTGGCATCAGTGATTGACATGGCATCAGTGATTGTTAATAGACACTGTGCTCTTAATCAATAACTAATTACCTTTTCTGTTTTCCTCTCTCCGAGGCCTGTGTTCCGGCAGTTCCGGCCCCCACACATGATGTTGACATCTGATGGAGCTCCACTGTGGCATAATTCACATTTATTCGAACCATGACTCCATGGGGGTGGGGGGGGGGGAAACTTTAGTTTCGCTCTTAGATTTATCATCTCATACCCGGGCCACTTAATGTCGATGTGCATACTTCACATTCCTCTATTTGCTCTGAACTTTGACTCCATGACTTTAGTTCGCTCTTAGATTTATCATCTACGCCGCCCAAGGAGGTTGGGTCCCTTTTTGAGTCTTGGTCCTCCCAAGGTTTCTTCCTAGAACTAGGGAGTTTTTCCTTGCCACTGTCGCCCTAGGCTCGCTCAATTTGGGATTGGACGTAGTTATTAGGAGATAATCTAAACTTGTAAAGTTGCTTTGAGACAATGCTCCATTGTAAAAAGCGCTATATAAATAAATCTGACTTGACTTGACTTGACAAATAAAACCATTTACACACCGTGATCTAACTTCAGAAGCAGTGCTGCTGTCCATCAGTTTAATACAGTACCACTCCAGTACAGTCTCTGTACTGCTTAAGTACATTAACCACAACGAGCCATTCCTAATGCCCCTAACAACACAATCTACAAGTGATAGTTACAAAAGGTGATACAATATTTACACCTGCATTGCACAATTGATATGATCTATTTGCACAATACAGTATGTCATTTATTACAAGTATTGTTACACTGGCTTGTTTGTTAGCTGCGTTGGTGGTCGCAGTTTATTATCGCCGAAATGTATGAGGTTACAGGTCTGTTAAACACATCATGAAGGTTTTGGAGAGCCTGATCTTAGCTCATCTAAGACCTCTGGTAAGCTCCTCTCTGGATCCACTGCAGTTTGACTACCACCCTGAGGTTGGAGTTGACGATGCAATCGTCTACCTGCTACAGCGAGCTTTTGCGCACTTGAACAAATCAGGAAACATCGTACGGATCATGTTTTTTGATTTTTCGAGTGCCTTTAACACCATTCAGCCCTATCTGCTGAGGGAGAAGCTCAATGAAATGCAGGTGGATGCCTCCATAACCTCCTGGATTATTGATTACCTGACAGACAGACCACAGTTTGTGCGACTGAGGGGATGTGAGTCTGAGCGGGTGGTCAGCAGTACAGGAGCACCACAGGGGACTGTACTCTCACCTTTCCTCTTCACCTTGTACACCTCGGATTTCCAGTACAACTCTGAGTTCTGTCATCTACAGAAATTTTCAGATGACTCTGCGATCGTGGGGTGTGTCAGTGGTGGACAGGAGAATGAATACAGAGAACTGGTAGACCGCTTTGTGGAATGGTGTGGAAACAATCATCTCTTGTTGAATATGACCAAGACGAAGGAGATAGTTGTGGATTTTAGGAGGACCGGCACTGCACCAAACACTGTATCCATTCCAGGAGAAGAGGTGGAGGTGGTGGAGGGCTACAAATACTTGGGTGTTCACCTTGACAACAGACTGGACTGGAGATGTCACTCCGAAGCTGTATACAGAAAGGGACAGAGCAGACTCTACTTCTTGAGGAAGCTTAGGTCCTTCAATGTATGCAATAAGATGTTGCATATCTTTTACAAGTCTGTTGTGGAAAGTGCAGTTGTCTTCGCAGCCATCTGCTGGGGAAGCGGGATAAGAGCTAGCAACTTAAAGAGGCTGAACAAACTCTTAAAGAAAGCTGGATCTGTGCTTGGAACTACTCTAGAGCCCCTAGAACTGATTGTAGAGAGTAGGATGCTACACAAACTGATCAGAATAATGGACAACACAGCACACCCTTTACACAATCTACTGGACAGACAGAGGAGTGTGTTCAGTAAGAGGTTACTGCAGCTCCGCTGTACTGAGGACAGATACAGGAAATCATTCCTGCCCACTGCAATAACACTATACAATAACTCACTTCTGTCCCGATAGAAGATGTGTTACACATTTGTAACATTAGCAGTTTTTGTAAATTTGTAATTCTCTGTTTTTTCTGTATCTGTATTTGTGTGCTGTTATGTGTATTGCTGCTACAACAAAGAAATTTCCCTTTGGGGATAAATAAAGTACTCTATCTATCGATCTATCTATTCACTTTGAAATACTGAAAAAATAATCTAACTAGTGCACCTTTAAGTTCTTATCATTGACAAAAATGTAACTAAATCAACAAATAAAAATCAAATAGTGATATGTTTCTCTTTCAATTTGTACAACAAAGATAAAATACTTGTATTCATTTATTAATGAGCAAGAAAACACGAAACATAATGTTTTAGACCTTCGTGTTCGAGCTGTAACACTAATGAGTACATAAACAATAAAAGAAGCCCAAACAAAGAAAAGCTCTGCTCAACAATGAAAAGTTTATTGATGTTATGCAGAAGATTTCTGACTGATGGAATCCCTTTTGTCTGTCTCCAGGTGCCGTCATCTCTCCGGGATGTCCTGCAGCTCTACGGAGCGTCCATCTTCTGATGCCACTCTACGGAGTATCTGTCTGCAGACGTCCCTCAGATTCTTACCTCTACTGATTTCTACCTACCTCTTCTCTTGGAACTTCTCTATTTTGTTTTTCTTTTTGCCTTTTTTTGTCTTTTTAACCTTGTCATGTGTTTTTTCTTTTTTTTTTTCTTTTGCACCGAGTCCCTCATTCAGTTTATCCCCCCAATCCCCCACCCTAAAACCCTCACTTACCTTCACAACCTCACTAACACGCCGCTGTCCTGGGCATGGTGGTCCCTGATCTTTCCCTTTAGGAGCTGGCTGATGGAAAACAAGTGGCTGGTTTTACCTGCATTACCTCACCTCAGGTTTCAACTAGAATCCTTTTGTGGTGCTCCAGATCTTCAATCCACCTCACCTTCTGGACTTCATCCTGCCTCATCGCATCCACCTTTTCCAGCTCAAGTTCTCCACCTTCCAGCTCAGGCATCTCGTCCTCAGGACATCCAGCAGCAGCAGTCTCCTCCTGATCCTTCATCCATAGAGCTTCTAGTTCATGGATCTTCCAGGAGAGCCTCTCTCTTTCCTTTTTCATGGTCATACTTTCCTCCATCCACTCTTCCTGCAGGTCCACCAGGTTCTCCTGCAGCAGCCTTTGATATTGTTGCCCATTCACCATCTTTTCCTCCGTTTCTCTCAGCTCCTTTGCTATGGCATCTTTATTCTGAACTGCCACCTTTATGTTCTGCTCTGCTTTGGCCTGCACTTTGCTGACTTCCTGTTTTTTCTCCAGGACTGTGACTTTCAACACGTTCAGTTCATCCAGTAACTGCTGTTCCCTGTTGGTGCCCTCCTGTAACTGGTGCTCCAGGGACATCCTGAGCCTCCTCTCCTTCCTCAGCTCATTCTCCAGCTCAGTGATGCTCCTCCGGCTCTCCTGCCTTCTCCAGCACAGCAGATCCCCCAGCTTGAACCGGCCACCTGGCATTTTTAAAGGGACTTCAGTTTGTTGAAGTTTGTTGATCAACCTGTTGCTTCTGCTGTCTGAGTAAAATGAGCCAGAATGCCCAGGCGTGCTCTGTTATATACTGCCTGGTGTCTGTGATGTCATAATCATAGTGTTCCGAGGCTGTGAGGCCGGCGTGCCTAAGAAATGACATTACTAAAGTAACACAGCGCCTGTTCTTGCCTTACCTGTTTTTCTATCTTTTTGTCCTTTATTTTGTAGCCATAAAAATACCAAATAAAAAATAAAAAGGGTCTGGTTTCAGTAAAACAAGAATTCATAAGTCAGTCAGTCCCATGTCTGCTTTAACATTCAGTGCACAAGCAGCTACATCAGACTGTTACAGCTCCACTATACTGTAACAGACACTCATATACCATGTGCGTAACAATACATTTTTAATTGATTTGTCTGTATAATTATTTATATAAAACCCTGTATATTCAACCCAGTATCGCAGTGTCATGTTTATGTTTAGAAGGTCTTGGGTTCAGTCCCCAGGTGGAGAGGTCTGGCTCATTTCTGTGTGGAGTCTGCATGGCCACCCGAGTCTATGTGGGTTTCCTCCCATAGTCCAAAGACATGCAGGTTAGGTTAATTAGTGTTTCTAAAGTGTCCTATTTGTGTGTGAGTGAGTGTGTGAGCGAGTGTGCCCTACGATGGATTGGCACCCTGTGCAGGATTGTTCCAGCCTATGCCGCTGGTTAGACACCGGCTCTCCCGCGACCCTGTTCAGGATTAAGCGGATGAGAAAGTCAGTGAGCGTTTATGCTAAGTAATTCAGAGTGGGTTTGATTTGAGTCTTTTCGGCTCTGATTTACTTTACATCTTGATGCATGCTCAATGATCCAGGTAAGAAAATCCCAGAAGTTGACTCTTTTCATGTGGACATACATTTTGATGGAGAAACGTTTCGTCACTCATCTAAGTGACTTCTTCAGTCTCAGCAGTTGGAAAACGTCCCCAATCTTATATACAGCACCTTTGCATAATGACTGGTACCAGCACCATTACATAACAATGGGACCGGTGATCAGTTTAAATATGCAGATTGACATAGCCATTAACGACAATGGCCACGTGTGCCATTCACACAGGATTGGGGAAGGGCTGCTGATTGTTTTGAGTCAATTTTGGCAAAGATTGCCTTAAACAAACTCGTAACGACAGTACGAACAAACGGCTCGTAAGATGGCTGATTTACAGGAACCACCTGAGATTCAAACCTCAGATGCAGACAGAATGGGATCACTCCTAAGAGTCTGCAAATGAAATCTTCAGTAAAGGGCCACCGGGCTAACAAGATCCTCCAGAAGGCACAGAACCAGCTGCTGAATGAACGAGTTGAGGCAAACCAACTTTACCATTGATGCTTTGAAAGTCAGAGAGGAACACATCTGACAGAGACTTACATCTTGTCTAGACGAGACCATCCTTCAACATGTGATCAACTTCACAGAAAAGGCTCGGTTAGCACAACATGAAAAGTCTAAAACTAGGCAGCAGAAGAAGTTCGATCTTCTTGCTGCACGCCAGAGACACCGGCGGACGGATGAAGGCTGGAAGAGAGACGAAGGACAGACACAACCTGTTGATGTGGACAAGTGGGTGAAGAACTTGTCTGACAGACAACTCACCCAGGCAGAGAAAGACATCTTGGCTAAGGGGCTGAATTTTGCTGTGACACCGAGGCAAATACCACTAGTGGAACTGATTACAGCCACGGAAACAGCTGCCGTAGCTTTTTAGCAGATATGCAGAAGAATCAGTCGAAATTCAAAGTTGCAGAAATGAACAGCTTTATTGAGATTGCTCGAGCAAAACCAAGATGGACCGTGCATCACACAAGGCAGCCAAACACGATCTGATATCCAGTGCTTCCCAGGGTCCTTTTATACCAGTTTTACCTGGTCTAGTCACAACAATGCCACGGTTATCTCCCAGATTCATACACCTGGCCTGTTCCGAAGATAATGGTGGAATCCCTTCCCATACACACTTTTTTATATATTAATGGTTACCCTCCTTTCTATATCAAGTAATATATTCACAAAATATTACTTAGCTTTAGTGGTTATGCCAGACAATTATGTTCTAATACATAATTGATCATCAATATGGCCTGTCCACTGTCCAAGCACACAGCAGCTCACATACGTAACCATCCCCTAGAATCTGGGCAGAAGAATTGTTTTGGAACACAGTGTAGGGACACAAGGCCACATCTCAACTGAAAACACCTTTCAGTCCCATCATTAACACACTGCAGAAATGGAACAGAAACTCAGTTGATTGACAGCCCACTATCAAGGTTAAGGCCCAGATGTCTTAGACTCAGTGCTCTGGCCAGTACTTTGTTGGAATATTTCCCATAACATGCTAGCTGTTTTTGCAAGTTATTCCCATAACAATCTTGGTCACCTCGGAAGCTCAAACCAAATTTGGGCACTGACAGTCCAAACCAACTCTGGGCACTTGTTTATAATTCCCTAGCAGGCCTGATAACAAATTCAGGCTCTAGTACACTAAGGATTATTCTATCAGCTTCTAATTGACATTTCAAAACAGGTGCTCATCATGGTACACTCAATCTAATAAACTACACAAGTTTATTCGAACGCTCACATTAATTGTTATTTAATTTATTAGTTTCTAAGTCTAAACAAGATGTCTTAGGGCCCTCTGGGATTCACAGATTCAGACACGTGCACGACCTTGAAGATAAGAACACAAAGCACACAGCTCTTAGGACAGAGCTGGGCCCACAATTAAAAAATGATCACACAGGAATAACGTCCACTTAATGATTAATATGATTAATAACTGAATAAACATGTAAAACAATGAATGAATAATACTGAATAAGCATGCATAATAATGACTTAAATGAGTAATAATGAATAAAATAATAAATAAACATGCATATATGAACTGAATGATTAATCAGGAGATTCTTCAGGGGACTATGTCAGAGCCGATCGAGAAAGTCTTCTGCCCCATGCTGCAATCACAGCGTAGAGGAGCTAAGGTGCAGGTCTGGTGAGAGGTTACTAGCACATCACCAAGCCCAACTAACCTACGTCGATCACTCGCGTCCTCTAACGCATCCACGAAGACCCACTGGATTACATGCATAAAATACACAACTCACCATTGGCACGAACGACAACAATACAGATGATACAAATAAAGTAAAATAAAGTGAACAAATTAAGGAATAAAGAAATACCACAGAAGTGATTAATAAATGTCAAAGGTAAATGGCTAACTTTAGTCTAACCCTCATAATACATTCAAAGGATACGAAGTACAGTAGAAAGTCAGTTAACTTTAGTAGTCACACAAAAACTTAAAAGTAATAAGAAAACAGTGAAAATAAAAATTAACATGCCAGCCAACATCCATACCACTCACGGTCCGGCCCAATGTAAATGAAACAGTAAATATACTGGTGATTAAATGCTGATTACATGATTATGGATATATGTATAATTAAATGACTGTAGGTATATGATATATCAGTCAAACTACTAAAAACTACATAAAAAGTAACTTTAGTGGTAAAAAGAGAAACATAAAACTTATAAAAAACCAACGCCCCCCTAGACCATGGAACCGCAGAGCTCAAGTTCAAAGCTCAACATTGGAGCATCAGTCAGAATCGGAGCTCTGAGACTCCACATCACACCTGGGAAACATACTTAACACCAACTCCTCCTGCCAGGCAGGAATATCCTGTCTCCAATCTTTCCCGGCCAGATCTCTAGTACGGACAACTTCCAACTTAAACCTACGGACGTCTATCTGCCAGAAACCCTTGAAATTTGTCGGATCTATCGAATGGGGTGACATTAGCTCACTCCTGTTGTTGTTCCCCCACTTTAGCTGAACATCATGTTCGTCAAATATGTAAGTTGCTATATCCAGAAATCTTTTACCCTCAGGCCCCGTATAAACTATGTTTTGTTTCTCTTGCAAAACGCCTGCCAGAAAATAAAATCGCTCCCACTCTTGAACAGGTGTACTTAGACTCTCATTTTGGAAATGTCGCCCTGACACCCTGGGGAAAGACATCACCAGCTCACTGGGTTTGTTTAATCTTTGTAACGGGTTGCCCCAAGCCACCCTGGGGCACCTGCTGGAGGGCAGGTACCTCAGGCCTTCAATGTTAAGAGATCCAGGTACATAGGGCCAAAACTCACACTCCTCTGAGAAGTACCTAGTCAAAAGAAACCCCCCACAAGTACTATCCCGCAAATTTCTCCCGTCATTATCCCAGTACCTCAAAGGAAAATTCACTCAAGGTTCCTCTGGAGTGTCCATTCCATATTGGAAGACATCATCACCCCGTGATGGTTGAACACGGTGTTACGCGTGGAGGTGGGCGCAAAGAGTTCTGTGTGCTGTGTTCTGTCCCTGCTACTATCACTGTGACAGGTCCCCCAAACGAATGGATCTCTGTACCGCATGGAGGCAAGGGTGAAGACCGGCCAATGGATCGCGTTGTCAGCGGAGCGCGGCAACCAATGATGTTGGCGGATCTACGCGTGGAGGCGGGCGCACCAGCTGTCAAAGCCCTGCTCGGCGTTCGTTCGGGAGCCTTGCTGTTGGCTCACTTCGCTACACTTCTGTCTGTGTCTAGTCGGTGCGCATATGTTCGGGTTCTGGCTCAAGTGTGCTGTTGATTCTGTAAATTCTGGTAGTGTAGTTGGTTGTCCCTTCCCTTGTCGTTGTCCCCGCCGGGCGGTTGTTGTGTATGTTATTTTTGCACCACGGATTAATTGTGTCAAACGTCTGTTGTAAATACCTTCCTGTTGTCCTAAGCACTGTATATTGTATAGCACTTTCCCTTATATAAACTGGTCATTGCTTATGAAGGCCTCTGCTTCGTCTGTCTGTTCAGTGTGTTTCCGTGCCGCCTTAGTTCTGGTCCAGCCATTCTTTCACCGAAACAAGAACGTTAACATTACACATGTTGCGGCCCCTAACCCCTAGACTGGGTCGTAACATTAAATGGGGGTTCGTCTGGGATCACTCTAGTGACGTACGTCTTGGGCGCTCTTCTTGAGTTCTCTTATTTATATTGGCATAGTACGCTCCCGTTCGTGTCGCCTAGCTGGTTTTTCATTCTTTTTCTTTTTTTTGGTTGTCCTCTGCCCGCTATTTCTTTTTGTGTTGTCGGTATAGGTATAACTATATATAGTGTTTTTTATAGAGGATGGCTGTCGCTGGGTTAAACTGACCGAATTTTTGTGCGTTGCCCTACTTGGGAACAGCTTAATACATGTAAAAAGGATGACCTGTGTGAGTTGGCTAAACATTTTGGGATTTCCGTTTCACGGCAGATGCTTAAGAAGGATATTCGACAGTTGGTTGGGGACAGGCTAGTAGAGTTAAATATTTTAGCTATGGATACTATGGCGGACACCACCGTGGGGTCTGGTGAAATGGAATTACAAACCTCGCCGGTTGATAGAACAGAAGCTTCACCTCGGGTAGCGCAAACCTTGCCTTTGTATGACTCACCATCTACGGTGTCTCCTAGGACGTCCGAGGATCCCCGGTACAGATTTCGGTTGGCACGGCTACGTATGGAGGCAGAAGAGAAGGAAAAGGCTCGTCAGGCCGAGATGGAGGTGAGGTTGGCAATACGAAAATTGGAGCTGGACGCCGAGAAGGAGATCCGTTTCCGGGAGTTAGAACTCCATGCGGTGAAGACCGCACCAAGGGTCACCGGCGGAGCGGTGACTGATCGGGTCCAGGATCCAGTCGAAGCCGCCCCTCCCATTCCTTTGGTTGCGTTGCCTCCAGAGCTGCCGCCAGAGCCACCATCGATATCGTTCCGTAGCACCGACGTGAGCAAACACATTGGCTTGGTCCCGCCATTCAAAGAAAATGAGGTGGATGCTTATTTTCCAATCTTTGAACGGATAGCTCTAACTTTAAATTGGCCAAAAAGTTTGTGGGCTCTGTTACTGCAGTGTAAACTCGTAGGTAAAGCTCAGGAGGTTTGTTCTGCATTGTCCATTAGTCAGAGTATGGATTATGAGGTTGTGAAGGCAACAGTGTTGAGGGCTTATGAGCTGGTGCCTGAGGCCTACAGGCAGAGATTCAGGGACGCTGAGAAACGCCCGAGTCAGACCTTTACGGAATTTGCTCGTGAGAAAGCTAACTTATTTGATAAATGGTGTTCCGCCAGTAATGTAATGACTTTCGAATAATTAAAAGAATTAATCCTAATTGAGGAATTTAAGAAGTGTTTAGCTGACCCACTTGTGGTTTACTTAAATGAACAGAAGGTGTCGGTCTTGTCACAAGCGGCGACACTTGCTGACGAGTTTGCGCTCACTCACAAAACTGTTTTCAGTAATACCACAGCTAAAAACAGTTCGTACGTACAGGTTCGTTCACGTGCTAAACTCAGCACTTTAAGGAGTGACAATTCAGAACCGAGGAGGTGTTTTTATTGTCATGAGTCAGGCCATTTGATCGTGGATTGTCCCGTTTTGAAGAAGAAGAATGAACGTACACCGGTTAGGAAGGTGACTACATTTATTGCTCAAGAGAATGGGTCTAGTCCGTTGGGTCCACCCATGGTGGGTGACGTAGAGCCTACCTTTGAACCCTTTATGTTCACAGGTTATGTGTCACTCCCAGGAGTTCAGGGGAAACAGCATGTGTCTACCTTAAGAGATACTGGGGCAGCCCAGTCACTAATGTTGGATACTGTGCTACCTTTTTCAGCGGACAGTTACTGTGGCAGTGACGTCTTACTTCAGGGGGTGGGGATGGGTATCATTCGTGCACCCTTACATAATGTAGTCTTAGAGTTGCCTAACCTTACCCAGCAAGCAAAACTTGCTATTCGGCCGCAACTCCCTGTCAGTGGTTGTTAGATAGTTATGCGAGCCTCGTCCTATCCAACCCCCCCTGTGCAGGTCCCGTCCGTGCAGCGCTGGGAGTTCAGAGAAGAAACCATCACAAAGCTTTATCAGCAGAGGGTTTATTCAAGGATCTCAAAAGAGACATGCACATACAGCTGTACTTATACTCTTGTAAGGCGAGCTTGCGTGAGAAGAGAAGGGGAAGTAAGGAGGGTGGGGGTACACATGTTCATTGGGAAAAGGAGAAGTTACAAAGTTACAGGTCGGGGTGACCCTGGTCACAGAACCAACTATGTCCAAAACAGGAAAGAGTTGCGGAATAGTTCGTTGTGCTAAGCCTTGCAGTTTTCAGAGCAGGGACAGAACATTCTGTACAAAATAATAGCATTTGCAACAGGGGCCATCCTATTATCATGAACTGTTAATACTGATTATATCTTTCAATCCCCTCTTTGATACTGGCTTTAAGCTAGTATCACTATTTAAACGGCGGCTAACTGGTCCCTAGAAGCATAGGAGTAGCTATGTGAGAAAGTAAACATGGCATATACACGATCCATTAAACAACGAAATATACATGGGCCAAATAGGCACATCAAACATACGATACATATGACAGATATAAGCCAATATAAGTATGGCACAAAATGGCCAAACAGAGCACCAAACCATCCCCACAAGGATGATAAACATAGCATGACTCATTTGTATACAATTTTGCAGTCCAATTGGCATATTGCCAAAAGGTCTTATCATGTGGACTTGATATCACTTGCGGGACGCAGACGTGTAGCAATCCTAAGACTAGGATCCAGCCGACAGCCATACTGGTCACTGGCTGTGTATCCGTTGTCAGACGATCTTGTGGTTCGAATGATAGGGTCCCCTCTTCGTACCGGCGGCAATTGTCGGTCACTTTTATCCTTTCAGCTCCTTTGTGACTCACCGACAGACCTCCCTCGATTACTGGCCGGACTTGGGTGTTCCCAAACGCCAGAGGTAGGCTCCTGCAAGGACTTGTCAGCTGTTGTCAGTGGTTACTGAAAGATAAAGAAATCATTACTT
>JAJAGP010006984.1:0-16722 GCA_025084515.1 Ancistrus triradiatus | reverse complement strand
AATCTCCTGGTAGATGGCTGCATTGACTTTGAACTTGATAAAACCAACACCAGCGGATGGCATGGCCCTCCACACCATCACAGACTGAGGACACTCAGACATTTATAATACTTTCCAATATATGCACAAATGTAGAGAATAGTGTGGAGGCTACATTAAGAATACAGTTTTATACGGAGCTCAAAATCTTTTACACTGCAATTTATTCGTATTTGTGCAGAATGAAGTAAATCACATGTAACATAAAATCTATACAAGGTTATATATGAAAATTAGAATGTATGGAAATTTAACTTTGTACTGTAGATATAATGAAATTCAATAATGGATTACAGGGATTAGGAAAATTAAAACTACCTTAAGCATATCCTGAGATTCAGATTTATTTGTCACATGCACAATTATACAAGGCACTTGTGAACTTGCAGGGAAATGTTTCTAACGACTGTCCAGTATCTATGCTGTAGTTTGATGGGAAAAAACAACGGAACGTGTTGTGATTTTTATATATATATACTGCTCAAAAAAATAAAGGGAACACTTAAACAGCACAATGTAACTCCCTTTATTTTTTTGAGCAGTATATATATGTATACACATATATACATGCATAGCGGCATATACAGTCTATGGGTTAGACATCCCCTGTTAGCCTACTGCATGTTATGCCCCAGAACAGACAATTCAAGGGAACCGATTATTAACTTGAAGGAACAATTTAAGTTCTTACAAACGTTTTTACGGTCTGACCGCTATGCATGTAATCCAGTCCAGTAGGTGGCGATAATGTACCAATACAGTATGCCAATCACCATAAACCCAAAAGAAGAAGAATACGAATTAGATCGCGATCATACGAGTAATATATTATATTATTGCATTATTATATTATTAATATATTACGTATATTGTATCAGTCTATGGGTGTGATTTCAGACACACCCTCAGCCTCGGCCCCGCTATCCCAGTGATAAGACGTGCCGAAACTGCGTTCACCTCAGTGGCTAAAGTTTCAGTTTATACTCAGTTATGTTATGTCTTTATTTTTAACTTAGTTCATGTCTTTATTGATAAAATAAAACCGTTTCATAAGCAAAAAAGAACCCGTGTCGTTCTACCTGCGTTTGTGTCTGAGGGTGCACGTGACGTCACCGCGGCTGAGCGTGCATGGCTGCAGCCAGACTCTATTGGGGAGCCGGTTCCTGATTGTGAGCCGATTTATATATTTTTTAATGTATTGTACATTCCGACACATTGCTGCTTATTGCACTTCTGGTTAGATGCTAAACTACATTTCGTTGCGTTGTACTTGTATGACAATAAAGTTGAATCTAATCTTAAAAAAAAAAATATATATATATATATATATATATTTGTATTGTATAATTGATTATACTGTGTTCCATTGTGAGTATATAAATAAAAAGCATATTAATAATTACAAACATTGGATATTATGTGTTTTTACATTAGTAATTCATTTTACACATACTTTGGTAATAAATTAAGCTACAAAATATCTAAAGAGCCACTTGGGAGCCGAAAGAGCCGGCTCTTTTTAGTGAGCCGAACCAAAAGAGCCGGCTCTCTGAAAAGAGCCGTAATTCCCATCATTAGCTGCTATCCGGGACAAGATTTGCCGCTTCCGCCTACGCCTCTTCTCGGAGAGCTAGTAGCTATGTTCAAAATCCGTTAAAAAGAGTATAACATTCATTATATTTTTTCAGCGTCTTCGTCTATGTGGACAGTATTGCAGTTTATGAGCGTTTGATGCTCAGAGAAAGCAAACACACCCAACAAATCGCAGCTTGTTCATGGGGGCGTTCATGTTTACTCATTTTGAGTAGCTCGAACGCGCCAAGCTCCGGAGTGACGTACTTCCGAGCGCCGATTTTGCTCCTCTGAGGACGAACTCACAACTGGTTTCTTTTTAACACGTGTTGTTTGTAACACTGCCCAGAGCCTCATCGGGAAAGTGTAAGGAAAAGTGAAGTAAGGAAACTTCCACCACTCTTCTTTTGTTAGATTCTTTAGTAGGATTAGTGACTGGTTCATTATTTCAATATCCAGTATAACTGCTGTTCCTAAGACCACTAGCGTTCTATTAAGTAAGTCAGTTTAGAAGCAAGTTTTATCATGTGTAATATTACGTACAACTATATACAGTGTCATATAGGTCTAAATGTCTGATTGCGTACACTCATTTAGCTACATTACTGCAGAGAAATCTTACAAAAGTATAATTACCCTGTAGTAGTTATCATAGGCGTGTCTAGCCTCTTTTAGGTCCAAGCACCCTAAAACATAAGAGTAAAAGTGCTATATATATATAAACTAGATCTGCATTTCTTGAAGGAATTACAACAGTGCTTGAAATGTGGCAAACAGAAAGAATGGTGCCGCTAGGTGGTTGCTATGGTGTCCCAGGTCACTGCTATGGTGTTGCTAAGAATTTACTAAGGTA
The DNA here is from genome assembly GCA_025084515.1 of Ancistrus triradiatus. Lineage (NCBI taxonomy): Eukaryota > Metazoa > Chordata > Actinopteri > Siluriformes > Loricariidae > Ancistrus > Ancistrus triradiatus. The sequence goes on along the minus strand of JAJAGP010006984.1, from coordinate 14,258 downwards.
TCCCAAGTGGTTGCTAAGGTGGTGCTAGGTGGTTGCTAGACAGTGTTTTTCAGTCCTGGTCCTGGCAGCCCACCACTCTGCACAATTTAGCACTTTTCCTGTTTACACACACCCACTTTAACTCAATAACGGGCTTGCTAATGAGGTTAGTAGTTGGGGTCAGGTGTGTTCGGAGCAGGAAAACACTACAACATGCAGATCGGTGGGGCTCCAGGACCAGGATTGAGACACACTGTGCTGTGGTGTCCCAGGTGGTTGCTATGGTATTGCTTGGTGATTGCTAAGGTATCCCAGGTGGTTGCTAAGGTGTTGCTAGGTGGTTACTAGGCGATTGGTATGGTGTCCCAGGTGGTTGCTATGGCACTGTTAGGTGGTTGCTGTGGTATCCCAGACCGTTGCTTTGGTGTTGCTAGATGGTTACTAAGGTATTCCAAGTGGTTGGTAAGGTGTTGATAGGTGGTTGCTAGGCAGTTGCTATGCTGTCCCAAGTGGTTGCTATGGTGTTGCTAGGTGGTTGCTTCGCAGTTGCTATAGTGTCCCAAGTGGTTGCTATGGTGTCGCTATGTGCTTGCTAGGCAGTTGCTGTAGTGTCCGAGGTGGTTGCTATGGTATCCCAGGTGGTTGCAATGGTGTTGCTAGGTGGTTGCTATGGTATCCCAATACTTTTGGCTAAGTGCGGGGGCGTCCCAATACTTTTGGCTAAGTGCAGGGGTGGGTCCCAATACTTTTGGTTGCGTTTTGGGGCCTGACCCAATACTTTTGGCCATGTGTGGGGGCGTGTCCTAATACTTTTGCATGTATGTATCAGTAGATGTAATAGCAGGTCACTGAGACTGACTGAGTGCTCTGTGATGACATCATCGATTTCGGTTACAGTTTGAATTTTATCGGTTGAGACTGAATCTGAACATTCCCTCAATGCATTATTATGGGAGATTTTTCATTTTTAAACTTAAATCTATTAAAAACGAGAAATTGGATCGACTCCAAAAGTCATAGCGCACCCCACAGAGTGATTATCTACGTAACAGTGTTTGAACCGTGTCTGTATGTTAAGCCGTATTAATCGCAGAAATGTGTGGAAGAAGAACCGCCAAGAAACTATAAGAAGAAGAAGTATGAGGGATAACAATATAATATATAATATAATATAATATAATATAATTAAAAATTACACACACATACATACACACATCTATATAATATATATGTGATATATATACACATACATGCACAGATATGTTAATACACACACACACAAAGCCTGCATTTTAATGGAATGCTTCATGTCACCAGTCAGGATCTACCATGGTGAAGAAGTTGCTTCTAGACGTAGACTGCGGAGTGGATGATGCCCAAGCTATTATGATGGCTCTGGCTGTGCCAGACGTACAGATCCTTGGTATCACCTGTGTTCATGGCAACACGGCCGTTGAGAATGTCTGCAAAAATGTCCTGCGCGTCCTTAAAGTCTGTGGGAGGATGGAGGTATGACATGCATTCGTAACCTAAAACTCTCTTGCATTCTGCTTATTCTTTATTTTTATTATTAATATATTTTTATTTTAGTGGTCATCACTTTGTAGTTCTGCAATTACAAACTGTAGTTCATTAGTTTCACTACATACTTTAAGTCCCCTTTCTCTAATGGTCAGGACCCCCACAGGATCATGTATTATTTGGGTGGTGGATCATTCTCGGCACTGCAGTGACACTGATTTGGTGTGGTGTGTTAGTGTGTGTTGAGCTGGTACTATTGGATCAGACACAGCAGTGCTGCTGGAGTCTTAAAATACTGTGCACTTTATTATAGACTCTCGCCTAATTGCTCCACCTTGTAGATGTAAAGTCAGAGACAGCAGCTCTTATTGTTGCAATTTGCGTTAGTCATCCTCTAATCCTTCATCAGTGATCACAGGATGCTGCCTACAGGATGCTGGTGGCTGGACATTTTTGGCTGATGGACTGTTTTCAGTCCAGCAGCGACACTGAGGTGTTTGTAAACTCCAGCAGCACTGCTGTGTCTGATCTATGTGTACCAGCACAACCAAATCAGTGTCACTGCAGTGCTGAGAATAATCCTCCACCCAAATAGGACCTGATCCATGGTTGTCCTGTGGGGTCTTGACCATTAAAGAACAGAGTAAGGGGACTAAAAAAAGGGGACTAAAAAAAGTATGTAGTGAAACAGTCTATAAATGTAGAACTGCACGGTGCAGTGAGCACTAAAACTTTAATAAAAAAAATAAGCAGAATATAAACTGAAAAATATATAATGCCAAAAAAATAAAATGATGCTGAATACTTTGAGGCCTGATGGTTGATTAAGATTCAGGTTAACCTTAAGGTCTGGTCCTTAACATAAAAGAAAGTTTGATCAGTATTCTGGTCAAGAGCAGATGGCAAGTCATGAGCTAGAAAGAGTGTTGAGACTGGCAGAACTTGTTTGATGTTCTCTGGCACACAGTAACATGGTTCAATCTGTTTTAGATTCCAGTTTTCAAAGGGGTATCAAAACCACTTCTCGGGAACGTCTTAACTGCTTCAGAATTCCATGGAAAGGATGGGCTTGGTGATTCACCTGACCCAAACGCTCCTGGACTGGAACTGGCACAGGAGGAGGGAGCAGTGTCTGCTATCAGCCGCATAGTTAATGAGCATCCTGGAGAGGTGCGTACTCTTTACTACCATCTTAGTGTGGTACATGCAGGTTTGATCTTACGAGGGATATGAAAGGTTTTATGGTGCAGTGGTACCTCTGGTCTCGAGTAAATTCTTCCCATAAGGAATAATGTAAATTGAATGAATCCGTTCCAGACTCTCAGAAAATCCACACTGTATGAGGCATTATATGCATTAATGGGGTTGTATTGTACAGGTGCTCCCTGATTTATGATGGGGACATGTTCCGACAAATCCATCATAAGGTAAATGTATCATGAACCGAGTTTAGTCTAAACTCTATAATATTGGAGCTGACCTTATTGTTTAGAACACTTATACATTAACCTATAGTTGGCCAAAATCATTAACACAAAGTGCATTTTACAATAAAGTAATGAAAAATCTCATGTCATTTAGTGAGTAATGGATTGAAAGTGAAATGTAACAGAACACCTACTCTATTTGTGAACTTGGGGTGCTAGCTGCTAATGCTAGGACTCCTTTTAGTTGGCAGAAATCTTCAATCATTTTAGGACCTATGGGGACTTTATTTGCAATAAGAATACAGTACTGTAGATATAAAAATAATTAAAAACACAACAAACACAGTGCAGCTCTCCACTGAAAAAGAGCTGTTGTGAAACTGAATCACTGGGCGTTTCACAAATACACAAGAACACAAGTACAGAAAAGTACGCATATTGAGAAATGGCCACTGTGTACTGAATCATGACTCGTGAATCAAGTTTCGGCTGGAACGAGTCACACTGCTCGACTCACACAAGTGCACCGAGTATTTAGTGAACGACGAGAACCCGAGACAACATTGTCTAGTCAAATTGTGTCAAGAACCGAATTCAACGAGGTCCGAGGTGGTTGAGAGCAGAGGTACCACTGTATGGTGGAGTGTTGCACTGGGAAGGAATTTTGTGAGAAATGATTCTGAATATTAGGACACACTGGATTTTAAGATGCACTACTAATCTTTCAGGTGTCTATAGTGGCTACAGCTCCACTAACAAACTTGGCGTTGGCACTAAGGTTGGATCCTAGCTTGCCACAGAAGCTTAAAGGCCTGTACATTATGGGAGGCAACACAGATGGTGGGTATTACTTACTGCTTCACAGTAGTGGTAATTAGCCAATGATACATGGTAGTGTGACTTACAGTTTTAGTAATACGTCTGTAATTTCCACACAGTTGGACCCTGCTGCCCAGTTTCCCTGATCATGTATGGGGTATTTTAGTACAGTAAAACATCTATAGCTATGCGTCACTTAATGTCCACAATACATTCTGCTATGTGGGATACTGTAGTGTACTGGTACTGAGGACATAGCCAAGGTACTGCAGGGTTTCCCATAAAGTGATGTAAACCGGTGCAGCAAGGAGCTGCTACTTTCTTTTTTTTAGCAGTGAATAAGGTTCCATTAACAGAAAAGTTAACCAAAAATGTATCTGAACGCTGTTGTTTATAATTCTCTATAAATCTCTCGTATAGACTCCCACTATCAGAATATACTCTGAACTAGTTAAGGTCCGTTCAGATAACAGGGTTCAACTGTGTACTAATAGCAGATTGGACTAAACTTGTCTCTTTTGTGAAGATTAAAAGCTTAATGGTTGAGTGTAAATAATTATTCTCTTGCTTTAGCCAGGGGCAACACTACTGTATGTGCAGAGTTCAACTTTGCAGCAGACCCTGAAGCTGCGTATGTCGTCCTGAATGAATTCCTGTGCCCAACCTACATCGCAAGTTGGGAGTTCACGTGTCGCAGTTCATTACCTTGGGTAAAGATAAGCATATTGTAAATGCAATCACTAATCATGTGTAGGATTCAGTACAAAGTAACAAGAGCTTCTCTGTACAGCACCACAATACTTGTCCTTGCCACTGTCACCTGAGACTTGTTTAGTTGGGGCTGTGGGCCTGGATGGTTGTAAAGCTGCTTTGAGATAATATATTTTAAAAAGCACTATATAAGCGCACTTTTGTAAGTCACTCTAGGTAAACTCTGCATTTGTAAATGTTTAAAGTACTAACGTTCAGATTATTTATCAGGAACCTCATAAATTCCCTGCTTAAAAAAAAAAACGTTATTGCTTGATTGTTTCTGTTGAGTAGGATGAACAAAATCATTTACAAAAAATGCGTTTTAAATGGGGGTGTAAACTACAATCTCCGTTCCTGTAGTTGGCACAGTACAGTGTTTTGACTCTATTTTTCTTTGTACGCAGTGACTTATAGTTCGGCTTTTATATTTTCAGTGGACTGTGTGGAATATCGCAATAGGCATCGTATCACAATGCATATTGTGACTGTGGGGATTGTGGTAGCCTAGTGGGTAAGGTACTGGACTATGGACCAGAAGGTCCAGGGTTCAAATCCCAACTCTGCCAAGCTGCCACTGTTGGGTTCTTGAGCAAGACCTTTAACCCACAATTGCTTGGATTGTAAGACTGTATCAATTGTAAGTCGCTCTGGATAAGGGTGTCTGCTAAATGCTGTAAATGTAAAAATCACAACATTTGTGATATGATCGTATCGTGACCCATGTATTGTGATGCATATCATAAAGTCCTTTCCAATACCCGCCCCTACATTAGTACCTTTTTAGAAAATAAGAAAAAACTAAGGAAATTCTTTGAATGTTACAAACTATTAGACTCAAACTTTGTGTATGTTTACATATTGATGTTGCATGTCACTGCTAACTGTACTTTTCCACTTGCTTTACAGGAGTTCTGTGACAGCTGGCTGGCCCAGGACACAGATAAAGCTCGGTTTATGAAAAAGATCTTCCAAAACAGTATAGATAGCTGCTTCAGTGAGAGGAACGAAAAGGAACAGGTAGATGGACAGGGATTTATTTCCTGTGATTCTTATGCAATGGCAGCTGCCATTGATGACGGTTTTATTATTGACAGTGAGCACAGGGCTGTCAGTGTGGAACTCGCAGGTACATATTGCCGGGGAATGATGGTAGTAGACCACCTTGAGATTCTCCAGAAGAATCATAAGGCTTACATTATAAAGAAGGTGGATTTAAAAAAGTTTAAAGAGCTAATGATGAATGCTTTGAAGTGAACAGTTTTCCCCAGGATCATGATTCCAATATACAGTTAAGCACTGTTTAATATCTGCATTGTGTTCTGTGAAACAGTATGTTGTCTGGCCATTACCATAGTCGCATATTATTTGAGATACTAAAACAGTATGAAACATTTAGTACTGTATAGTACAGTAATTTCTATCTTTGTATATTTTATAAAACCTGACACAAAAACAAAAAGTAGAACTATACTATGACTTTTTTTTGTCATTCAGACTTGTATTTTACATATATGAGACTTTATTGGCTATTTCCTATGATAATTCTTAAGTCCTCAGTCACATTAAACATTTAATTAATGTATTTAATGGTATTAACAATGAATGTAAAATTTCCCATTTTTATAGTTTTGCTTATGAATGGTACCATATGACTGAACAGCAAACCTGTCTGTGAGTAAATGTACCAATTTTATCACAGCTTGTTCTGGTCTTTTGGGATTGGGCTACTCACTGGCCAAAGATGGAAGTACTCCTTTAACAGAGCAAGAGTCGATGATCCCCTTTCCTCCCTTCCTCAGACACAGTCCATCAAGTGTCTGTGATGCACGACCCAGACTTCATCCCAGGTCTCTGCAGTGGTGGGCTAGGGAATAATCACTGCAACACCTATCCATTTACAGGTTCATGATTACTGGAGTAAACTCCTGGTCTGAAGACTTACTTAGAAATGGCCATCCTTTCAGGAGTTCGAATTTGGTCTTTCATTATGTGGACTGGCGCTCGGTTGGCACAGCAGTCGAATAAGCCAGCCCACCACAACAGGGATCCAGACTGGCGTCATGCTGGTGCCTTCAGGCTGGGTCGATTTACCCATACAGACATGGTTAGCTGTAAGGCTGGTTGGGAGAGAACCCCTGGGGTTCTCTGACGTGCCCTGTGTCCGAGAGGGATAGGCACCAGAGCGTCTGGGGCCTTGACCAGAAAAAGAAGGGTTAAAAATATAGATAATTTAAATTATGTGGACATGTCTTAATGATATCTGCATTTCCTGAAGGAACTACAACAGTGCTTGAAATGTGGCAAACAGGAAGAATGTGGTGTGCGTCAGAATACCACCCCCCCACTACTTTTGTTCACGTGTGTCCGAATACTTTGGGTCACGTTCAGGTGTGTCCTAACACGCAATGGTGTTTGAACCGTGTCTGTACGTTAAACAGATTAACATTTCACTTCACCTATGATTCACATCAGTCCATGATGACTTTCAATAACAGTGGGGCATCTGAATAATTGAGATCACACCATATTTAATACAGGCAAAAGGATAATGTATAATCAGAAAGTCACAAAACAGTCACACGATCCAAATTTTCACTATTGGTCAAGGAGCAATTAATCACTCCACTCAGCCAAGTCGAATTCATTGCTGACGAGAATAGCCCAACATTTAATTCAGCTCAATCTCAGAATCCTTGTAGCACTCCAGAAGATACGGCATGGTGCCTTTAGTAGCCTTTTCTGCCTCTGAAACGAGATCTTGTGTCCAGCTAGAAGAAAAAAAAATTGTAAATTCACTTTATTCAGCAACATACATGCTGCAAAAGAAACTTGAATTGCTACATCTCAAAGATGGGACAACTATTAAAATTTCTGAGCTGCAAAACATGACATGAAGGGTCTGCAGACTGCATGTTGCAACACTAGACATGTCAATAGTTAAATAACTGTTATTCAATTAGTTTATTAAAATACGGCACTCGGGTGGCACAGTGGCTGTTGGCTAGCCCACCACTGCGATCACCTTCCAGCCAGTCGGGTGCCGTACTGGCAGCACTGTTCGTGCCTGAGGAGGGGGGAGGGCACTGCAATAGCCTGATGTCACCCATATGCCTGGGCACTGCGCAGTGAGAATAAAAGCAAAAGAAAAACAGTGTGAAGGGGAATAAAAGCAAAAGGAAAAAAAAAAAACCTCTGATGCCTATTTCCGCACCCTGTTACATTCTGTAAACATACAAACAACGACAAGAACAAATTCTTGTAAAAAAACAAAACAAAACAAAAATGGCTTTGGGTAAACAAACAGACTGCATATAAATATCTGGTTTAAATTTAATGCAAGCCAGTTATGTAAGAGAAACAAAAAGTGCTACCACCACCTGCATTTGATCTGCTTTTTCGCTAGAGTTAATCACATTTGCTGTAACTTATTGTAATTTAATGATTAAATGACGAGTATGCACTAAAGAAGCTAAGTAGGGGAACTTTGAAGTATTGTTTTTCAGCTACAAGCTTTGTCCTTGGGTTAGGGTTAGGAAAAACCTGGTAAGTGGGTGATTGAAAAATTGGACTACTAACCATTGACCTTTTACATTCAAAGAAGGAGACCTGCAGGCCTTTGCAGTGGCCTTCCTTCAGACATTCACTGGGCTTCTTGCCTTCCTAAAAACAAGCACAGCATGACATTAGGTAAGGAAGAAATGCCATTCCAGTTTGATCTTCAAAAACAGTTATGCTCAAGTTAAACGCAGGAAAAACAGCACAATGAATGTTAAGTGCAAAACGAACCGTGCTTATTCGTTTTAGTAACAATTATAGCAATGACTGTGTATCAGGTTAAACTGTACACGTCTTTAACACAGTGTCGACCTAATCTGTACTACTTTTAACAACACGGCAGCTTGACCCTTGGACTGTGATAGCCTAGCGGTTAAGGTACTGGACTCTGGACCAGAAGGTCCAGGGTTCAAATCCCACCTCTGCCAAGCTGCCACTGTTGGGTCCCTGAGCAAGGCCCTTAACCCACAATTGCTTGGATTGTAAGACTGAACCAATTGTAAGTCGCTCTGGATAAGGGCGTCTGCTACATGCTGTAAATGTAAATGACCCACTTAAATGCTGGGGAGAATCAAAGTGTAAAAGTTATTGATTTGTGGAGGACCATCATGCATAAGACGACACAATACACTGCGTTCTCCTTTTACTCAGCCATGTTTTCACTTGATGAATAGAGAAAGTCTGACATAGAATCGCATAATGTCCAGATCAGCTGTGATGTGAAGGAACACATTTTTTTACATTTTTAAGAGGTTAATGTTCAGGATTACCCAGAAGGCTGTGGGTGCAAAGCTCCTAGGCAATATAATCAGGGTAACCCAAAAATGCTAAATCAAACAGTTTGATGAACAGCTGAAAAATTGTTCCCAGTTAGTGTTTACTGTGAGAACAAATATATCTATAGGGTTCAAACCTGGACTCTAATCAGGCCAAAACATGAGAATAATGGGCTGTGGCAGATTACCAATTAATGACTAATCTTTAAAAAAAAATTAAAAAGGACAAATATATTTTGGAAGATTCCACACCCAGCCATGTGTTAGAGCTTCATATCAAACATTTAAATCTTTTGACTGTTTGTGTTTGAGAAGTGAATTTAAGTGTAAGTGAATTTCCAGCTTTCTCCCAAAACTGCAGCAACTAGTAGGACAAACAAATGGTGGTACCGGTCTCGGGGATGTATTTTCTTAGTTCCTGCTAATTTTCTGACCAATGATTCGTTCATAGGACCATTAAAAGCTTAATATTTCTCAACTTTTGGTTTGGCCAATTTTTTGCCCAGGCATCTACTGTCCCTGTTGGCCCTTGACTGCAGGTGCAAAAGGTATTTTATTTACAGCGTTAAGCAGACGGTCCTATACAGAGTAACTCACAAATGATATAATCTTACAACATACAGTACAATTCAAGCAACTGTGTATTAAGGGCTTTGCTCAGGGGCAATAAAGTACCTTGACTGCTACACCACAACTAGGAGTGTGTGATATGTATCATCTATGCTGACATTATTGAGAACATCCCATGAAGGTTGTTTGACTTGAAAAGATGGAGGGACTGTGATAGCTTAGTGGTTAAGGTACTGTACTATGGACTAGAAGGTCCAGAGTTTCAATCCCAAGCATCTGCCAATCTGCCACTGTTGGGTCCATGAGCAAGACCCTTAATCCACAATTGTTCAGATTGTAAGTCGCTCTGGACAAGGTTTCTCCTAAATGCTGTAAATGTAAATATGTAAGAAATCGGTTGCCATTATAGACTGCTCAACAACGAACTTATTTCATCATCTGCAAACTAGCCACTGAGCAGAATATGAAGATTATGACAAATTTCAAAAGTCAGCCGTCTACAACAGGCTTAAACCAGCTAAAGTACCAGCACAAAAACACACTCGGCAAACACTAGCAGAACTATTCTGCGAAGAAAGTGCCTTACAACAAGAAAAGCAACAGATGACAAGACTGTGGTAGCCTAGCGGAAAAGGTACTGGACTCTGGACCAGAAGGTCCAGGGTTCAAATCCCACCTCTGCCACTGTTGGGTCCTTGAGCAAGACCCTTAACCCTCAATTGCTTGGATTGTAAGACTGTACCAATTGTAAGTCGCTCTGGATAAGAGCGTCTGCTAAATGCTGTAAATGTAAATGCTAAATTATGTAAATGACAAATTCTGTCACCAATTACATCATGAAAGATATGGTGACAGTCTCAGGCAGTTGAGAAACAACTTTTAAATGCTTTAGACTCAAGACATACTCTGACAAAGTATCGTCTAATGATGGTGACCGACAAAACCCCAGAAAATATCGAGGGATTGTATTTGTCAATACTGCACACCCCTAACCACAAGTGTCCACTAAACCCCATCTAAAGAACACCAAACGGTTTTGGTATGATATCAAATGTTAGATCCATTGCTTCTATTAATTGCAGGCTGTAGTAATTATGTCTGACACCGCTCAAATGGTTCAGTTTAACTGTTTATTTAACTGTGGATGAGGTTCTGCTAAACGGTTGTAAATCTAACCGTTAGTACATGCAATCTAAAAGTATTGATATCGTGCGTTAATCTTTCTTCCACATCTACAATTCCTATTAAAACTTCTCCACCGCTGCTCATCAGACTGAGGCTTTAGAAGAAACTGTCCGTTTAGAGGACTTCTGTCAGTACTAAGCTAAGCTAAGCTAATGCTACCTTCACAACGCAGGGATGCTGAAGGAGACATGCTTTAAAATCCTCTCGAATTCCGGCACAGGCGCGACCATCTTCCTCTTTGTCTTCGTAATATTTGGGCATTTTGTTTCCACCACATTCGACTTCATTCAAGAGAAAGAACCGGGACTGAAACTAAAGGTAAGCTATGCAACACTGTACACAAGCGACTGTTCTGAAAGCTGCCATGTTTTCCCAGCAGCACACAAGCGTTGAGAAGCTTGTGGCTATTGGCGGAGTTCAGTAAACACTGCTCGCCCCCTGCTGGCCTGAACTGAAACTGCTTTATTTAGGAGGGGTTTTATTTCCCCCCCATGTATTCATTTAATGAGACGATTTGCAAAGGTTTGCATCAGGGGTGTTATCGTATTGGGGCACACTCAGAATTTAGAGGGCCATAGCTCTACCCCTCTGCTTGCCAGTGGTAGGGGCACAACCGCGCATAAAATAAGTATGTTAAACACTAAAAGATTTAACTCTAATATGGGCATTACTCATGGGCCATGGATGAGAAATGAAGAAACAACTGAACACTAAATATATTTTTATTCATTGCATTAATTTTGTAACTGATAACGTAACTATGACTTTGCTATTTTAACGAATACCTTTGCTTTAGTGGTCTAACATGTACTTTTGGTAGATTATACACTTGTAATTGTCCAGCCACAACATACAGCTATTATCTATCATTTCCTTGCCCGCAGCGTGGCTGACTTTCATTTAAATATTTGCAGAGTCAGTGCTTAGTGCGAAAAACGAAAGAAACTGGTTCTGACTGAAAGTGTTAGCTGCTCAAGCTTTTGGAAAGATGCTGTGGCGTAATGGGAAATGCAGTGCCTGTAGTGAATTTGCATTGGGTGGTCCGTAGTTCTGCTCTGCAATCCAGGACAAAATGTACTTTTCACCGCCGTGATTTTAGTGGGGTACAGCAACTGTTTACTGAGGCTCGTGCCCCAGTAAAGTGGCTCTGATGACGTTCCTAGTGTGCATCACATGAATTAAAAAAAAACAAAAACAAACGAACATTTCCTGGTGAAAACGCATACTGGCATTATACTAAATTGTGACAATGTTGTGGTGATGAGGAACTCACAGGTATCATGATGCTGAAAACAACTTCTAACCAAAATGACTTTGTGTACACTGAACTTGTCTCCCAAGCTGATATTCAGTGCAAAAAGCTGAAACGGCTTTATTTCACCGTAACTATGAATTTTAAATAATATCATAACAATAATGAAAATGTGATCAGATTGGAATACAACATATAGCCAAAAAGTCTATGGACACCCAAAAATTTCATACAAAAACATGGTTATTAGCATGGAGGTTGTCCTTCCCTTTGCAGCTTCAACACTCTTCACTCTTCCAAAAAAAACAGAGGATTTAAGAACATTACTGTGAGGTCGAGCATAAATGTTGGTGCCATTCCAATTCTTTCTCCGTTGGTTGGTAAACCACGGATTATGATTTTGATTTGGGAGGGTAGAGTGGAAAGTTGACAAAGCAACTTGTTGAGCAGGTGGAAAGCATGACATTAAGACATGGTTGCTTGTGTCTGAGAGAGTGGGGACAATCGGCTGCAGGTACACTGACTGACCAAAAAAAAAAACTCACCAAGAAGGAATTGTTGGAAACGAATGATATGTTTATTGGAGAAAACTGTACAGTTGAAAAAAGGCTCTAGTTACCCTGTTAGGCTGCCTCTAGCCTGGATACAGGTTCCGTATCCTGCAGCACATTTGCCCACAGATGTTGCGGCTGTCTGTAGATCCTCATCCATCACACCAGAAGTTGGGGCAGTGTGTCACTCCACAGCAAAGACAGAATTGAAAAGCTCACCATGAGGCCTCCATACTCGAACCCGCATCCCAAACAGAACCTGATCTTGTCGCCAAAGGAGTCCAGGTTTCTTCTTCATGACACAACTGCAAACAAAGGCTACAGTTGCTAGCTATCAATGACAGGACACGTGATAAGCACTGTGACCATACATTTCCTTCTGCTAAGCACCTGGAAATGGAAGGGAGAGAAGAGACAGGGTTGTGTAATGAAGGTGCTGCTTGAGTCTGGATGGTGGATAATAAAACTGTGGGAGCTGCTTGTGCTGGTCAAAGGATCAAATGATCCTCTCTGCTGGTGGTCTGTCTGGGCCATCTGGAGCCGGTTTGCTGTGTGCATGCCCTCACAGAACCACTGCTCCCAACACCTCCTAAGAGCTAGGTCAGAACAGCCTAGATGGTGGGCAGTTCATTGACATGACCATCTTGCTTCTCAGTCCAATGATGCGCCCCCTCTCGAAGTCTGTTAGCTGAGCAAAATGTCTTTGAGTGTGTCGTAGAGGCATATCTAGCAGTCGAGCTCTCTATAAGAGGTACACTACCCAAAAGTAGCCTCTGAGAGTCTTTTTATAGAGCAGTATGGGAAGCACTTTTACACCTTCTTCTGTAAAGACCCAGTGTCTAATCAGACCACACCTGTAATAATTTACATACCTGCCTGAGACAAACTGCATGGCGAGTTTTGAAGCAATCCAACATTTCTATCTGGGTGCACTATTTTTTGTCAATGAGTACATTTCAGAAGACAGCATTGAACTGAGAAGCATTAAACTGTGAGAAGCTTTGATAAACGAGAGCATTTAACTCTGGTGTGCTGCATTGCAAAGACCCAGTTCTTCTTATCCCGCTTGTTTCTACCCAGTGTGGCATCAGCTTTCTGCCACAAATAGAAAACAATTCTCACATTTAAACTAATCTGCATTGTTCTCACACTGTAGGGTGCAAATTCATGTAATTCACATGAGTGGTAACATCTGCTCATCTTGGTGTCTATATGGAGCACTACACCTGCCAAATACTGCTCAGTATTCAGTCTGCTCACGCCAACCCAGCATGTGTTTAATAAAACTTTTTGCACCAGGAGCTGTGCTATAACGTATGTCATTACAACTGCTATACTACAATAGCTAATCTGGCAGGGTAATATACAGTGGGGCAAAAGAGTATTTAGTCAGCCACTGATTGTGCAAGTTCTCCTACTTAGAACGATGAGAGAGGTCTGTAATTTTCATCATAGGTACACTTCAACTATGAGAGACAAAATGAGAAAAAAAATCCAGGAATCACATTGTAGGATTTTTAAATAATTTAATTGTAAATTATGGTGGAAAATAAGTATTTGGTCACCCATAAACAAGCAAGATTTTTGGCTCTCACAGACCTGTAACAACTTCTTTAGGAAGATCTTCTGTCCTCCACTTGTTACCTGTGTTAATGGCACCTGTTTGACCTCATTATCTGTATAAAAAACACCTGTCCACAGCCTCAAACAGTCAGACTCCAAACTCAACCATGGCCAAGACGAAAAGAGCTGTCGAAGGACACCAGGAAGAAAATTATAGAGCTGTACCAAGCTTGGAAAAGTGAATCTACAACAGGCAAGCAGGTTGGTGTGAATAAATCAACTGTGGGAGCAATTGTAAGAAAATGAA
>JAJAGP010006983.1:0-16723 GCA_025084515.1 Ancistrus triradiatus | reverse complement strand
TTCAATAATTTCCTGACACATTTGCTGACAAACTGGAGGTCCTCTGTTTTTTCACACCAAAGAACAATGCTATTTAACAAAGCAATAAAGAGCAACCAAAGCACATAGACCAACAACTGTGTAGTCTTGACAAAAAAGAAAACATTTATTTATCTGATAATATTTACTTAGTTTCTGTTTCTCAAACTATCACTACAGACTTATTTGAATACATAATTTAGTTGTCAATTTAGTAGCCACCCAAGGAGGATTGGGTCCCTTTATGAGTCTTGGTCCTCCCAAGGTTTCTGCCTTAGAACATTTTTCCTTTCCACTGTCACCCTAGGCTGTCTCAATTTGGAAAAAAAAATTCTAAAGCTGCACTGAGACAATGCTCCATTGTAAAAAGCGCTACAGAAATGACTTTGATTTCACTTGACCTGACTTGACACCAGAGTGTCAATTCTCAGGTATTATATGAGAAACAAATCAGAAATTAGGTTTAAATATTTACTTTACATAGAGATTGATGATCTTAAAGCCGTGGCCGGCCCCCTATAAATAGAACGGCCTAAAGCGGGCCTTCGGCGCACTATCTGCTCGTACATGCTACCTTTTCGGAGTCTTTGTTCGGCGTTACCCCTCGGCTTTGCCGATTAAGGAAAGTGGTGGCCCCGTGTCGCAAAGGAGGCGGGATCCCGTAGGGTCTAAAGACCTGAGGTAACCGCTAGGGCCTTAGTTTGTCAGGCGAGGGAAAGTTGGGGTACTGCCACTAACCTCTGTTCTTTCCTCTGCCCGAGGCGCCCGTGGCCTCCATTTGCTCCCGCCGTCCTTTTGTAAGCGCCGAGTGTCCCGCTCCCGTGCCACGTGGTCCTCGGCACCGTCCTGCGCTTGCTGTATCCCGGGGTGAGCGATTCCGCTCCTTCCCCGGGCTCTTTCGCATTTATTTCACGTCTGAAAGACGCACTGTTTCGTGCCTGCCGTGTTTGGCCCGTTAAACCCCCGGCGCATGCGCAGCCCAGCGCTTCTGACACACATGCTCACAGCGCTGCGGCTACGCACACACATAGCGCTCCACACACACACACACACACGCAGCGCCTCTGCCACTCACGCTCGCAGCGCTGTTTCTACGCACACACATAGCGCTCCACATACACACACGCAGCGCCTCTGCCACACACGCTCGCAGCGCTGCTTCTACGCACACACATACCGCTCCACACACACACAGCGTCTCTGCCACACTCGCAGAGCACTGTTCCCACGCACACACTGCGTGCTCATTCACATACAGAGTGCCACACGCTCTCAGTTTCCTTTCGCTCTATTTAGAGCCTCAACGGGTTATTTCCCGTTCTTTGCTTTCTACGTTGTTATTTATTATAATCCCCTTTGTCTGAGTTCGCCAGGAAGCGACTCCTTTGTTTGCCCGTTGGCTTATAGCCGCTTTCTCTCTATTTCTGTTCACAGGATCCGTGGTGCAGTGGTAACGTCCCCGCCCACGGAGGCCGTGCTGCTGGTTTCGAATCCCGTCACATGAAATACTGAATGATGTTCAGTGACATAGCACCATCTTCAGTATTCTTCCCACGTGCCCAGGGGTTTCCCCTTTGGTTCCTCTTTCTTTTTTCCCACCTTTGCACGGAACCCCCTGCACTTGGGTCCGTTATCACCTCCTTTTCCGGTGTGCCCCCTGGCCCCCCGTAACAGTATAGTGTGCCCAGTATGGACCCAGCAGGGGCACCCAGTGTGGACCCCGAGGGGGGCAACTTTATTGATGAGGCCCTCGCGCGGCGTTTGCGTCTTCGCGTCGAGGCCCTCTCCAGCCCTCAGTCGCTCAGGGCTTTTGATGGTCGGGCTCTGGGTAAGGGCCCTGTTACCCACAGAACCCTACCCGTTACTCTGGAGACGGGCCTTCATTCTGAGAGGGTCGTTTTCCTTGTCACCCGCACGCCCAACCTCCAGCTAGTCCTGGGTTATCCGTGGCTGCACCTCCACAACCCACGGATCGACTGGCAAACCCGGTCTGTTTATGCTTGGTCCCCTCGATGCCGAGAATCCTGCCCGATTCCCTGATCCGTCCCCCATCTCCATCCTCCGGTTCGGCAGGTTGTTCCCAATTTGTCAACCGTCCCCAAACCCTACAGGGATCTGGGGGTGGTATTCAGCAAGGGCGCGGCTCAGGTCCTCCCGCCTCACAGGGAGTACGACTGCGCTATTAACCTCCTGTCGGGTGCGGTTCCTCCCCTGGGGCGTCTGTTTTCCCTGAGCCGCACTGAACAGGAGGCCATGCAACAGTACATCGCCGAGGCGCTCCAGCAGGGTTTCATCTGGCCATCCTCCTCGCCGGCGGGGTCGGGCTTCTTCTTTGTTGCCAAGAAGGAGGGCTCCCTCCGCCCATGTATCGATTACCGGGGCCTCAATGCGGTTACCGTCAAGGACCGCTACCCCCTGCCCCTCATGGCGACGGCGTTTGAGGCGCTTCAGGGGGCCAACATCTTTACCAAGCTGGACCTCCGGAGCACCTACAACCTCATCCGCATTCGGAAGGGGGACGAATGGAAGACAGCCATCCTGACACCCACAGGGCATTACGAGTACAGGGTGATGCCTTCTGGACTGATGAATGCCCCGGCTGTCTTCCAAAGGTTCATCAACGACGTGCTCCGGGAGGCCCTGGATTAATACGTATTCGTCTACCTCGACGATATCCTTATTTTTAGCTGGACGCTCGAGGAGCACATCGGTCACGTCCGCCGGGTCTTGCAGCTGCTCCTGGAGAACCGGCTATATGTGAAGCTTGAGAAGTCGATGTTCCACACTTCCTCGGTGGCCTTCTTGGGGTTCATTGTGTCCCAGGGGTCGCTGCAAATGGACCCGGTCAAGATCCAGGCCGTGGCCAACTGGCCCCAGCCCACCTCTCTCTGGCTTGTCCAGCGATTCCTGGGCTTTGCAAACTTCTTCCGGCGCTTCGTGCGGAACTTCGGAACCCTTGCGGCCCCTTTGACCGCCCTTACGTGCAAGACCCCGGGCCCTCTCTGCTGGACTCCGGAGGCTGACCGGGCTTTCCGGGCCATCAAAGACCGGCTCATTAAAACCCCGGTTCTCAGGTTCCCCGACCCTGAGGAACCGTTTATCGTCAAGGTAGACGCGTCTGATATCGGCGTGGGGGCCGTTCTCTCTCAGCGCACCGGGTCGGACCGTAAACTTCACCCGTGCGCTTACTTCTCGCGGCGCCTGTCCTCCGCCGAACATAACTACCCCATTGGGGACCGGGAACTTTTGGCCATGAAGTTGGCACTAGAGGAGTGGCGACACTGGCTGGAAGGTGCCAAGGCTCCGTTCCTGGTGTGGACGGACCATAAGAACCTGGCATACATCCAACAAGCTAAGAGGCTTAACGCCCGCCAGGCTCGTTGGTCGCTGTTCTTCGCCAGGTTCGATTTCACGGTCACCTTCCGGCCAGGCTCCAAGAATGCCAAGCCCGATGCCTTATTTAGGCAGTGGGATCAGTCGGACTCCTCCCCTGTCCAGGATCCCATACTCCTGGCCCCTCGGGTAGCCCCTCCATCGCGAACCCGATCCCGGTAATGGTCCCCCGGGTCGCAGGTTTGTCCCTGCCTCCGTTCGCCCCCGAGTAATGCGCTGGGGGCACAAGGCGTCGTTCGCGGCACACCCGGGCCGCACGGCCACCTACAAGCTCCTCCGACAGGGTGAACCGGGACTTGGCACGCATGCTCCGATGCCTGACGGCGGGTAACCCCTCCACGTGGACGGAGCACCTGCCGTGGGCCGAATTCGCCCATAACTCCCTGTGGCATTCAGCCCTCGGTATGTCCCCGTTTGAGTGCCAGTTCGGCTTACAGCCTCCCCTCTTCCCTCGCCAGGAGGCGGACGTGGGGGTTTCCTCAGCCAGACAGTTCGTCCGCTGGTGTCGGCAGTCCTAGCTCACGGCCCGGGCAGCTCTTACGAGTAGCGCGGAGGCCATGCGTCGACAGGCTGATCTTAAGCGCAGGCCCGCTCCTTCCTATCGCCCGGGACAACGCGTCTGGCTATCCGCTTGGGATCTCCCCCTGAAGGGAACCTCGGGCAAGCTGGCTCCCAAGTACGTAGGGCCCTTCAAGGTTCTTCATAGGGTCAACCCGGTAAGTTATCGGCTGGATCTGCCTGCCTCTATGAAGATCCACCCCACGTTCCACACTTCCCAGCTCAAGCCCTACCTTTGCCAGACCCGAGCCCCGTCCAGGCCTCCTCCTCCTCCCCGGGTTGTCCAGGGATCCCCGGCCTACACGGTACGTCGGTTACTGGACTCCCGCCAAGTCCAGGGTAGCACCCAGTACATGGTGGACTGGGAGGGCCGCGGGCCAGAGGAACGTTCGTGGGTCCCGGCACGCCACGTCCTGGACCAGGCCCTCATCCGTGACTTCCGGAGGCGCCGTTCTGCCGACTTGGGGCCATCGAGGGCCGCCCCTAGAGGGGGGGGGGTACTGTCAGAGGGTGCATTCTGGCCGCTAAGGGCCGCCGCGGGACCGCCAGGCGCCGTGGCCGGCCCCCTATAAATAAAACGGCCTAAAGCGGGCCTTCGGCGCACTATCTGCTCGTACATGCTACCTTTTTGGAGTCTTTGTTCGGCGTTACCCCTCGGCTTTGCCGATTAAGGAAAGTGGTGGCCCCGTGTCGCAAAGGAGGCGGGATCCCGTAGGGTCTAAAGACCTGAGGTAACCGCTAGGGCCTTAGTTTGTCAGGCGAGGGAAAGTTGGGGTACCGCCACTAACCTCCGTTCTTTCCTCTGCCCAAGGCGCCCGCGGCCTCCGTTCGCTCCCGCCGTCCTTTTGTAAGCACCGAGTGTCCCGCTCCCGTGCCGCGTGGTCCTCGGCACCGTCCTGCGCTTGGTGAGCGATTCCGCTCCTTCCTCGAGCTCTTTCGCATTTATTTCACGTCTGAAAGACGCACTGCATGCGCAGCCCAGCGCATCTGACACACACGCTCACAGCGCTGCGGCTACGCACACACATAGCGCTCCACACACACACACGCAGCGCCTCTGCCACTCACGCTCGCAGCGCTGCTTCTACGCACACACATAGCGCTCCACATACACACACGCAGCGCCTCTGCCACACACGCTCGCAGCGCTGCTTCTACGCACACACATACTGCTCCACACACACACAGCGTCTCTGCCACACTCGCAGAGCGCTGTTCCCACGCACACACTGCGTGCTCATTCACATACAGAGCGCCGCACGCTCTCCATTTCCTTTCACTCTATTTAGAGCCTCAACGGGTTATTTCCCGTTCTTTGCTTTCTACGTTGTTATTTATTATAATCCCCTTTGTTCACCAGGAAGCGACTCCTTTGTTTGCCCGGTGGCTTATTGCAGCTTTCTCTCCGTTTCTGTTCACAGGATCCGTGGTGCAGTGGTAACATCCCCGCCCACGGAGGCCGTGCTGCTGGTTTCGAATCCCGTCACATGAAATACTGAATGGTGCTTAGTGACATAGCACCATCTTCAGTATTCTTCCCATGTGCCCAGGGGTTTCCCCTTTGGTTCCTCTTTCCTTTTTCCTGCCTTTGCACGGAACCCCCTGCACTTGGGTCCGTTATCACCTCCTTTTCCGGTGTGCCCCCTGGCCCCCCGTAACATTTATACCTTAGTTAAATCATTAACTTTTAGCCCTCGCCTCTAAAAGTAAGTGAAACTTTGGTAAAACTAAGAAACGTCTCTTAGTATTGGTTACATATCAAAACCATAATTGCTTTTAAGCCACAAATCTTGACACATATGTTTTATCAACTCATAGTCTGATATGAAACGGCATCCCACAATGCTAAATTAATTTCCAAAACAAAATAAACAGCGTCGTAAAGCTGGAAACTGGAAGTACAGCCAAGGAAATCAGCTATTAACCCTACAGTGCATCCACTGGTAATTATGCTGTCTTGAAGTGGTGTCGGACATTTCGTAACTATGACATGCGTGCACACTTCAATAATTAATGGGTTCAAAAATTAAAACCTTTACGTATTGCAACCTTTACATGGCTTATTTTAGTCAGCTGAATCTACTGTAGATTTAGTCGACTGTAATCTTATTATAGTTAGTCGACTAAAAGTAGACTAAACTAAAAACAATTCGGATGACTGAATTATGATTAAGCTAAATAAAAAATTTGCTGTCAAAATTAACACTGGTGGGAATTTTTCAATGAGCCCCGACGTTCCGAGTTGGGGGCGTGTCAGTAGCAAAACGTCATGGCGGCTGCCAGTACGGATGCTGCTACTGAGTCGATGATTCTAACGTGATAGAAACATTACTCACATAATGCGTTTGCTGTTCGCTTCATTTTCGTTAAGTAAGTCATAATAAACTTGATGTTTTTGACTATACAAAAACAGAAGTAAAAATTTTATTTTTCTTACGGTGTCCATTTTCACCACCCAACCAAAACCACCTGAAATCATGTTGTTATTACGACCTCCGAGCTCGTAAGGAATTTCCAAGGAGGACTTGAAGGCAGCATTACTGTACAATGTGCCACATATTAAGTCTGTACTGCTACCAAGAGAAATGTATATTATGCATTACATACTAGAACACTTTGCAATTTTACACACAGCTTTAGTTCCTGGGGCTCCACATCTCCAAATAAAATAAAAACCCCAAATCCAGTTCACAAAACCCGGTCTAATAAGAAAGATCAACGGTATTAATTGCCGTTGAACGCTAATCTATATTTCACCTGACTTCTCTGGATTCTGCCGGACCTTCTTCATATCTTCATACGAGTCATTGTCAGAATCCGATCTGGACCGTGCGATATCGTCGACGTTGATGTAAATATCCTCATTCATCTCCACGGCCGAACAGGAGGTAACGCTGATGAAGTGTAAGTACAAGCACAGTGTGAATAGAGCTTAGGCTGTTTCATAGTTTTGGTCACTGGTCAAACGGCTCATTGCAAAATGTGTGACACCACAAGGTCAGAAGGCCTCTCTCAGCAAATAGCCTGTGCAATGTGCAAGTGTAAAGAAAAACAGTTCAGATGTTTTACCACTACAAGCAAAGGTCCTTGGATAGCAAGTATGAAAGAAAGTAGAGGAGGAACACAAGTCAAATATCTCAAAATATGACTTCTGATTTGAAGTATTTAGATTATGCGTTTCTTTGCAGAACTTTACCCTCAACACCAACCATATAAAGCATTTCCTTACCTCTGGAACAATAAAGGGTTTTGCACTGGAATGATTTCCAGAGCCATATAGGGCGAAGTTCCACAGAGGCCTTCAGGTCAGAACCCAAACCGCCCTACAACACAAAAGTTTACCTTTAAATTGCTTGATGATACACAATGCTCTATTAAAAGCATGTTTGGTGTATTACACATACTACAGTACACAAGAGCATCACAAACGACCCTCCTGTTTTTGTATCTTGCCCTCCCAAATCCAGTGTTGTAGTCAAGAAAGACCGGTAGAGGTGAGTCCGAGACCAAGAACCAGGACACACCGAGTCCGAGGCCAAGACCAAGACCAGGAGTGGCTTAAGACCAATAGGCATATGATATATATATATTATATATATATATATATATAATATATATATAATATATATATATCTCCTCATCCTCCCCCCCCTCCCTCTCTCTCGCTCTCTCTCCCTCTCTTCTCTCTCTCTCTCGCCTCTCTCCTCTCGCTACCCCCCTCCTCTCCTCCTTCTTCTCTCTCTCTCCCTCTCTCTCTCTCTCTCCTCTCTCTCTCTCTCTCTCCTCTATCTCTCTCTCCTCTCTCTCTCCTCCCACCCTCCCTCTCTCTCCTTCTTCTCTTCTTCTTATTCTTATAGGCTTAGTCAAACTAAGGCAAGTAACTTTTGGAAGCAAATGATGGTGGATTATTCTGATTATTCTGTTTCCCTTCACTCAAACTTAATTAGAATCCCATAACATAAAGTCACCTGGCTCTAAACCAACAACATCCATTCGAAATATTTTATGATGAAATCTGACAAACGCAGTGATAATAATTCCAGATTTTGTGGACACGGTAAAGTGAAGCGAATCAGACAATTAAAAAAAAAAAAAAAAAAATTGTTCATTGATTGGACACTGAATGAGAAGAGCAGGAACTTGTTTTCCCCTGTCGACCAATCAGAGTGCAGATTTTAATTTGACGTAGAGAAAGGACTGATTTGAATGGACTGTTGATATTCAACAACGATATAAAAAAAGCTCAGTTTATAATTAACATTACCTCAGACAGACCCACTGGACGCGGCGGGTCTGGAGTCTACCTTACCCCAAGCCAAGACGAGTCCAAGTCCAGATGAGCTCCAGACCAAGACTGCAACACTAGATGGATCCACCTGTAGAAGGACTGATTAACACTAAAAGACGTATAATTTTTCACTCGAACACACACACAGTGGAGATACCTGATCCCATGGTTTCATAAAGTTCGTACCGGGTGTTGAACTCATCGACATCATCCACAAACTGGGACACAACACCTGGTAACTGTACCTGCAGCACACAAGAGTCAAAACTGCACCGAGCACCAACTCAGTCCCAAATGCAGCCCAGTGGAATCTGTGTCCTTCGGTACCAGTGAAGAAGGCGTGGCATCACCGGCCATCATCTAGAGCCATGTTCCCAACCTGGGGTCCGCCCAAACATCACAGGGGGTTTGTGCGCTAGGATTTGTCTGCTCTGAAGTGCTCTGAGTTTGTTCAAAAAAACTTAAAACAACACACTCGCTAGAAAATAAGTCTGTAAATAAAATGATACTTACACACAACAAATGGCTTAAGTTTGATTTTTAAATGTTCATATAAACAAATATGCTATAATTGAAGTTAAAAAGATTTGCACTTGGTTTGCATCCTAATACTTTTGGCCTTGTGATGGTTTGCGTCCCAATACTTTTGGCCACGTGCGGGTTTGCGTCCTAATACTCCTGGCCTTGTGATGGTTTGCGTCCCAATACTTTTGGCTGCATGCAGGTTTGCGTCCTAACACTTTCGACCAAGTGCAGGATTGCGTTCTAATACTTTTGACCGTGTGATGGTTTGCATCCCAATACTTTTGGCTGAGTGCAGGTTTGTATCCCACTACTTTTAGCCGTGTGCGGGTTTGAGTGTCAATACTTTTGGTTGCTTGTGGGTTAACATCCTTAAAGTTTTGGCCACGTGTGGGTTTGTGTCCTAATACTTTTAACTGCGTTCGGGTTTGCGTCCTAATACTTTTGCCTGCACACAGGTTTGTATCCTAATACTAATTATTTTCCTTATTGGTACAATTTGTAAAGCGATCTTGGGTGTTGTGAAAGGCACTGTATAATGTTATGTATTATTATTACTTTTGGCTGCATGCGGGTTTGCGCCCTAATACTTTTGGCCATGTGCAGGTTTGCGTCCTAATACTTTTGGCTGCATGCAGGTTTGCGTCCTAATACTTTTGGCCACGTGCAGGTTTGCGTCTTGATACTTTTGGCTGCATGCAGGTTTGCATCCTAATACTTTTGGCTGCACACGGCTTTGTATCCTAATACTTTTGGCAGCATGCAGGTGTGTCCCAATACTTTTGGTCATGTGCATCACTTTATTCTTTTGGTCTGCCTGTGTGTGTGAGCTGGAGGGTGCACAGCTTTTCTTAGATACTCGTTGTGGGGGCTCCAAGACAAAAAGGGTTGGGATCCACTGGCCGCCAAAAAAGTAAAAATTTAAAAAAATAAAAAAGTCACAATTGTTTATGATAAGAAAGTGAATGTACTCGAGTGGCCATGTGAGAGCGCTGAACTAAATTCAACAGAAAATCTGTGGATGGACTTCAAGTGAGCAGCCATTGCGAATTTTTATTTAACTCAAAAAATTCTACAAGGAAGAATGACTCTATGGCTGGGTAGAGACGTGACCAAACAGACTGCTGCGAAGTTAAGTAAAAAAAAAAGAGGCAAAATGTGCAATAACACATATAGAAACACATCCCAAAATTTTATTTGTGACTTACAATCACATGCTGGGCATCAACCAAAGAGTACAAAAAAAAAACATAATTGGTGCACCTGGCCATTTAACGTTTACTTCAGGCACAGGTTATTAAATCGTTTCTATTCTCCGCTCACAATCAACATACAACTGCAGCGAACAGGTCAATTGTCGTCCATTCAGATATAGTGCGACAACAGTTCTCTGTTGTTCACATAATTAGGTTTGATTCCCTCCTCCCAGTACCTGAAAGGAGAGAAGTCAGATTTATTACTTGGTTAGGCAGAGTCAGCAGAAGTAAGGACTTGAGTACCGGTGATTGAAACAATTCAGTTCGTTTCTGAGATCTCCTTACTTGTTTGGTCAGTGGTGACCCGTCCACCACATTTCCACACTCCTTCCTTCTCACCGTCGTCAGACCAATCCAAACCCAGTCTTGAGAATGTTTTGTAACTTTGTAACCAAAGCCCTGTTGGTAAATCACCACCCACACACACCCCTTGGTATTACTATCCTTGTGAGGACCTTCCCCTGACATAATGATTACTGTATCTAAATTAATACTAACAACTAAACACCTTAACCCAACCTTACCTCTATAACCCTAAAGCACAACTCCTTTTGACTCCTTTGAATTCTCAAATAAAACTTGCCGGTTTTGTGGAAAAAAAGCAATTACAGAAATTGAGGACTGGCCAAACGGCCCTCACAAGTAAAAATAACCAGATTTTTCCTTTCACTTCCTACATCTACCCCAAACTAAAACTCAAATCTAACTGTAATTTAAAAAAACCTCAGTTTTTCCTCATGAGGCCAACAAAAGTCACGATCTTCTATCCGTTGTGGTAACATTTGGTCCCCACATGTATATAAACAGAACTCTTCCCTCCACACACACACACTGTAAATATGTGTTGGGGACTTTTTCCATTAACATAATGAGTACGGTAGCTATTATACTGTACCTACAGCTATCCCTAACCTTAATCTCATACCTAGCAATCGTATACTCATTTTTTTAAAAAAATTGCTGTTTTTTGGTGAGGACAAAGGGCAAATAAAGGGAGTGAGGAACATCAAAACTTCTGCCTCACTAGCCCAGGTTTTTTCCTTCAGTGTGAGGACAAATCTTTTGATTTTCAAATAAAAGTTGCTGTTTTTTTGTAAAAAAAAAAAAAAATAAATTAAAGTAGCGAGGACTGGAAAAATGTCTCTACAAGGTACAAAAAAAGTCCTTGTGTTCCTATCTCAAACATAAACACTGTAAATCCATTTTTTGTTGCGCTTCAATGGATATAATGATTACTGTTGCTAATTAATACACAGCAAATCCGAATAAATCGAATAAAAAAAAAAAGAATTCCGAAGTGACAGTTAAAGAAGTGAGGGCCAACGATATAATTAAAGACGTTTGGGACAAGGATATATGGAACCACTCAGCACAAAGTCTCAACCTATTTCTCGAGAAAATACGGCACAGTGTTAATATGACAAAGACGTTCAATTTTTTTGTTAGTGTAAATGAAACAGCCCTAACTTTTTTCAATGGGAGATGTAGGTATACTTAGACAGAACTTCACACCATGGACTAAATGACTAAGATGCTGTTGGGTTCTACTCTTGAGCAGTCTTTAAGACTAGGCTCAGGATGTCTTTATATAGTCAAGCACACAGCAACAGTTCCCCTTTTTGATAAGCCACGAAGTTGCCTCACTTGCGTCACTCACGCTACGACTTGGGTTTGTGACTGCCCTGCTTTCTGTTCTTTAATGCCAGTTCAGCCCTGCCATGAGAGGCAACACAGGATGTTCTGTACATATCGCTGATTTGTTAGTATCCGTTGTATCACTACTAGAGGTCCCCAGATCATCACACCAGCAGTTGGGGCAATGTGCCACTCCACAGCCAAGGCAGGGTTGAAGCGATCACCAAGAGGCCCCCACACTAAAACTAGAGTCTGTAGCAGTCCAGACTTCTTGTCCAGGACACCACTGCAAATGAAGGCAATGGTCAATGGCAGGACACCTAATGGGCAACAAGTTTCCTTCTCCTAAACACTTAGAAATGGTCTGGGCAGAGACAGGGCTGTGTAGTGAAGGTGCCACCTGGGTTTGGATGATGGACAGTGAAACTGTGGGAGCTGCTCGTGCTTACTGCTCGATTAAACGATCCTATTTACTGGTGGTCTGTCTGGGCCATCCGGAGTCTGTTCACCGTGTGTGCGCCCTATCACAGAACCACTGCTCCCAACGCCTCCCAACAGCTAGGTCAGAACAACCAAGATGGAGGGAAATTCGTTTAAATGATGATGCGTCCCATCTCAAAGTCTGTCAACTGGCCAAAATGTCTTTGAGTGCATCATAGAAGCATGGTCTAGCAAACAACGATCTCTCACCAAGAGGTACACTACCCAGAAGTAGCCTCTGAGAGCCTTTTTATAGACAGCAAGGGAAGTACTTTTACGCCCTCTTGTGGCAAGACCCAGTGTCCACACCTGTAATAGTTTACGTATCTGCCCGAGACGGAACTGCATTTGCTCTATTTACACACGCTCTCTTTCTCTTACCATTTCTTTTGCGCTGTTTACAATCACCAGATCTGCTCCTCTAGATCTGCAGTCCTCTCTGCTCTGGGTCCAGGTCTTCTTCACCGTAGAAACATAATAAAGGCTGAAATTGAAGACGACCCAAACATCCTCAACATTTTGATCTGAAAACGGACGCAAACATAATTAGTAATCCGTTACAAATTTCTAATCAGGTCCTTCAAAATGTAACAGGGAGCAACTCACTTATTACTTATTGGAACTAGTTAAGCTCTGAACCCCACATTAACCTGTACAAACCAGAAAGTACAAGGATAACGACCAACAGTCCTATAAACAATTTATTCAAGGAAAAATTCTAATCTTTGCTTCCCAAGTTTCCTGGGCTGTTGTTCCAAATCTGGCCAGCAATTTTTCTCCCTAAGCAATTTAGTCGACCATTAAAAAAGACTGACTCTGTTTTTTGGTTCAATGGTATTTATTATCTAGCGTCAAAAGCTTTGTTTCTGTTTCTTCCGTGACTAGTGTAAACAGGCAAAGTGCTAATATCCTATCAAAGTTTGTTTGTAAACACCTACTTCTGCTCAACAAACAAATTTTTGCATTAATTACTTACAGGAAAGTAATTTGGCTACTGTACGTGCTACTTTGGTACCGTGTTACCCCAACACTGTTCATATACACTGCTCAAACAATAAAGGGACACTTAAACACACAATATCCCTCCAGTAAATCAAACTGCTGTGAAATCACACTGTCCCCTTAGGCACAACACTGATTGACAATTAGTTTCACATGCTGTTGTGCAAAATGGGAATATACAACAGGTGGAAAATTATTGGCAATTAGCAAGACACACTCAAAGGATGGGTTCTGCAGGTGGGGGACCACAGACCACTTCTCAGTACCTATCTTTCTGGCTGATGTTTTGGTCACTTTGAATGTTGGTGGTGTTTTCATCACACACTTGTGGTAGCATGAGACGGACTTCAAGTGGCTCACGTAGTGAGCGCACCATGATTGCACATCAATGCGAGCTGTTGCAAGAAGGGTTTTGCTGTGTCTGTCTGTTAGTGTCCAGAGGCTGGAAGGAGCTTACCAGGAGACAAGGCCAAGTAAACCAGGAAACGTGGATGAGGCTGTAGAGGGGCAACAACCCAGCAAGAGCAGGGACCGCTATCTTCCGCCTTTGTTCAGGAGGATCAGAGGGAGCACTGCCTAGCCCGTAAAATGACCTCCAGCGGCCACAAATGTGCATGTGGTCCTGCTCAAACTGTTAGAAACCGACCTCATGAGGAATGCTATGGGGCCCGACGCCACAGAGGAGGTTTTTGCTCACAGCCCAACACCATGCCGGACGCTTGGCATTTGCCAGCGAACACCAGGATTGCAAATCGCCACTGGCCGCCCTGTGCTTTCACAGAAATGAAAAGCAGGTTCAACTGAGCACATTGACGACGTTACGAGTCTGGAGACGGCCATGGAGAGCGATCCTGCTGTGCCCAACGTCCCTTCAGCATGAACCGGTTGGCAGTTATCAGTAATGGTGTTGGGCTGGCATTTCGTTGGAGGGCCGCACACCCTCCATGGTGCTCACCAGCGGTAGCCTGACAGCCATTAGGTACCAAGATGAGATCCTCAGACCCCTTGTGAGACCATATGTTGGTGCAGTTGGCCCTGGGTTCCTCCTAATGCAGGACAATGCTAGACCTCATGTGGCTGGAGTGTGTCAGCAGTTCCTGCAAGATGAAGCCATTGAAGCTATGGACTGGCCCACCCGTTCCCCAGACCTGAATCCGATTGAGCACATCTGGGACATCATTTCTTGCTCCATCCATCAGCGTCACGTTACACCACAGACTGTCCAGGAGTTGGCGGATGCTTTAGTCCAGGTCTGAGAGGAGATCCCTCAGGAGACCATCCGCCACCTCATCAGGAGCATGCCCAGGCGTTATAGGGAGGTCATACAGGCACGTGGAGGCCACACACAATACTGAGCCTCATTTTGACTTTACAGGACATTACATCAAAGTTGGATCAGCCTGTAGTGTGTTTTTCCACTTTAATTTTGTGTGTGACTCCAAATCCAGGCCTCCATTGATTAATAAATTTGATTTCCATTGATGATTTTGTTGTCAGCACATTCAACTTTGTACAGAACAAAGTATTCAATGACAATATTTCATTCATTCAGCTCTAGGATGTGTTATTTGAGTGTTCCCGTTATTCATGACACCATGGCCATAAAATAAGAAATAAAAAAGACAAGACTGGTTTAATGCTTTGTGACAAAAGGAAGCTTTCGCCCATATTATTTTTACAACTATAAATATGAACATGTTTACTTACTCAGTTTTGAAATCCATTTCTTGAGATCATTTCTTTCCTCCTGTAGCTGGCCTCTCTCTATAGTCAGGTTATCATATCTGGCCTGTAACTGGTCATATTCGGAGGTCCGGATGTTGAACTTGAGCCACAACAGTATAACTGCCACCAGCAGGACAGCACATAGCAGCACCAGACACGCCGCACTCAGTCGCCAACGCCTGCTTTCTGTAGTGTTCAGGAAACAGATGAACATTCGGTATTCATTAATGATTTCCCTTTTTAACTGAGCTTTGGCAGACGGCTGAAAGGTGAAAGGCACCGTCAGAAAATCCGGAGAATGGCTGGAGAATGGCCTCAACTACAAACGAGAGCCTCATTATTTATTTACATTTACATTTAGGGTCCCTGCATTTTGAGATTCATTTCACAGACAGTCATCTTGATATTTTCCTTCAGAATTTGCTCGTATAAAGCAGTGGTTTTCCACATTTGGTCTACGTGCAGTGAGGAGAGACAGAGCTGAGTGTGAGAGCACTACAGAAAACGAAGGAGAAGGTGCCAAGTACTCCGAAGAAAAACAAGCTCACTGCCATCAAAGCAATAAACCCACATAGGAGAAATCAGAATTAATGAATAATCAGAATTGGGCCGCTTTTACTTGCAAGTTTGAACGCAGCAATAACTTCCACTTGACTGGAAGAGAATCAAAATATTCTTAGAGTTTTTTCACACCAAAGAACAAAGCCAATTAACAAACCAATAAAGACCAACCGAAGCATATAGACCAAAACCTGTGTGTAGTCCTGACAAAATAGAAAACATTTATTTATCTGATAATATTTACTTAGTTTCTGTTTTCTGAACTATTACTACAGACCTATTTGACTAAATAATTTAGTTTCATCCTAACATTTCTCATCTAAGCCACCCAAGGAGGACTGGGTCCCTTTATGAGTCTTGGTCCTCCCAAGGTTTCTGCGTTATACTGTAACATTTTTCTTTTCCACTGTCACCCTAGGCTGTCTCAATTTGGAAAAAAATTGAAAAGCTGCATTGAGACAATGCTCCACTGTAAAAAGCACTATAGAAATAAATTTGACTTGACCTGACTTGACACCAGAGCATCAATTCTCAGGTGTTATATGAGAAATAAATCAGAAATTTGGTTTAAATATTTACTGTACATAGAGATTGATGATCTTAGAGCCACAGATTGGCTGAAATCCTTCACTCTCCTCTAAAAGTAAATGAAACTTTGGTAAAAGTAAGAAATGTCTCTTAGTATTGGTTACATATCAAAACCATAAATTGCTTTTAAGCCACAAATCTTGAACTATAT
Organism: Ancistrus triradiatus; assembly: GCA_025084515.1. Taxonomy (NCBI): domain Eukaryota; kingdom Metazoa; phylum Chordata; class Actinopteri; order Siluriformes; family Loricariidae; genus Ancistrus; species Ancistrus triradiatus. The sequence goes on along the minus strand of JAJAGP010006983.1, from coordinate 546 downwards.
GTCTGATATGACTGTCTGATATGACAATTTTTAAATTAAAACCTCAAATCCAGTTCACAAAACCCAGTCTAATGAGAAAGATCAACTGTATTAATTGCCGCTGAACGCTAATCTATATTTCACCTGACTTCTCTGGATTCTGCCGGACCTTCTTCATATCTTCATACAAGTTGTTGTCAGAATCCGATCTGGACCGTGCGTTCATGCAAATATCCGCACTCTTCTTCATGGCTGAACAGGAAAATAACGCTGATCTGAAGTGTAAGTACAAGCACAGTGGGATCAGCGCTTAGGCTGTTTCTTACTTCACCAGTTTTGGTCACTGGTCAAACGGAACGTCGCAAAATGTGTGACACCACGAGGTCTGAAGGCCTCTCTCAGCAAATGGCCTGTGCAATGTGCATGAGTAATGAAAAACATTCCGGATGTTTTACCACTATGTTTTGAGCAAAGGTCATTGGATAGCAAGTGTGAGAGAAAGTAGAGGAGGAACGCAAGTCAAACGCATCAACAGATGATTTCTAATTTAAGGTATTTCGATTATTC
>JAJAGP010006982.1:0-16736 GCA_025084515.1 Ancistrus triradiatus | reverse complement strand
TTTTGTCTCATTTGTTTAACTGGGTTCTCTTTATCTACTTTTAGAAGTTATGTGAAAATCTGATGATGTTTTGGGTCATATCTATGCAGAGATAAATTCTAAAGGGTTCACAAACTTTCAAGCACCACTGTACAGTTGGCCAAAATCATTAAAACAAAGCTTATTTTATAATACAGTGTTGAGAAATATCATGCAATTTTGTGAGTAATGGAGTGGAAAGTAAAAGCAAAACACCTACTCTATCGAGCACTAGCACAGCTGGTAAGCTAACTGCAGCTTATGCTTTGGAGGATTCATTTCCTGTTTTCCTTTCGGTTGGCTCTTAACCTTTTTAGGACCCATGGAGACTTATTTCTTCAAAGAATACAGTACTGTAAATGTAAAAATAAAGAAAAACACAAACACAGCGCAGGTCTTCACTGAGCAACGGCTATTGTGAATCTGAATCAGTGAATCACCGTTTAGTGACTTGTGAATCATGAGTCAAGCAGCAATACAGAAGTAAGGTTGGGGCAAATGCATCATTATAATAAATAGTTACAGCATAACAATTTTTTCCAAGCAATTGTGGGTTAAGGATCTTGCTCAAGGACCTAGCAGTGGCAGAGGTGGGATTTGAACCAGCTCTTAAATTAGGATTCTCAGAGTCCAGTATCTTAACTGCCAAGCTACCACTGCCAAAATCATGTTGTGATTTCAAATGATATCAGCAGCTGATTATAATCATGATTTTGCAGAAAAGCATTATCCAAGAATCCCTGAGACTTTGAGGAGCAAAGATAGGCAGAGGATCTCCACTTTATCAACAAATGCATGAGAAGTATTGAAATGTTTAAGAACAATGTACATTCATCAATAGCTGATATAACCACATGGGCAAGGGACTACTTTGGCAAACCTTTGTCAAAAACTACAATACCGAGTTCCATTTACAAATACCTCTTAAAATGGAATTGACTTCTCTTGACTTGGAGGCATCTGGGATGGACCATCACACAGTGGAATTATGCATTTTAGTCAGACGAATCAGTATTCCAAATCTTTTTGGACAAAAAATCGACACTGTGTGGTCAAAAGACAAAAAGGATCATACAGACTTTTATCAACAAATACAAAAGCCAAGGTCTGTTATGGTATGGGGTTGTCAGTCATTTATACTTCTGTTATGACAAGATTAATGCAGAAAAGTACATTAAGATCTCAGAGCAACATATGCTGCCTTCAAGATGCCATCTTTCCCAGGGACGTCTATGCATTTTTCAACAAGACAATGCACAACCACATGCTGCACACATTACAAAGACATGACTGCGGAAGAAGAGGGTACAGCTACTGGACTGGCCTGCTTGTTCTTCTGACCTATACCCAATAGAGAATATGTGGAGAATTTTGATGCAAAAGCTGTACTGTTGCAAACCTGAAGACGTGTTTGCAGTAAGAATGGGGCAAAATAACCCCTAAAACACTAAATCGTTTGGCATCCTCTGTGCCAAAACATCTCAAGTGTTATGAGAAAGAATTGCAACATTACGAAGTGATAAATACTCTATCATCCCAACTTTTTTTGGAATGCGTTGCAGGAATGAACGGACAAATGAAGTTGACCAGACAAAACATGAAATAACTTTCATACTGTCTGCAATTAAATAAATTCAAAGTAAATATAAAAACACTTTTTATATTGCTGTCTCAACATTTTCTGAATTTATGTTGTATTATTGTTGCTATTATTATTATTATTATTATTATTATTATTATTATTGTAATAACAATTGTAATCCCTCTGTTTATTTCACATCTTATTTAAAGTTGTTTTTACTCTGTGACCTGCCCTGTCAATCAAACACTTTGTGTGGGACGTTAAGAGTGACACTGCTGTAGCCTACTCTTTCTCTCACATACTAGACAGCTTTAAGGCTGAAGGATGCAAACAAATATGACCAAAATTTATCAGTGAAATGATTTATGTAAGCTTTCTGACAAGCTAATATGCAGCCAAAAATGCGTCTTGACATCAGATTCCATGCTCCATCGGCTGTCACACACTCAATGTACATAAGGTAACACCATCTGTTAGTCTATGCTGCCTTAAACCCCCAAATTTAGAATGCCTATTTTTAAAGCTAGTGGTCCTTTTTTAAGTGGCACTCACATTCTCTTTGTTCATGAATGCATATTTTCATATTTTGTAATGCGTATTCTTATAGGTCTTAATGCTAATGTGTGGATGTTTTAATTTCTGCTGACTTGAACATTTTCATGCTCGCATAATTTCTGAAAGGATGTCATGCTCTAAGTTATGCATGATAAACCCAGTACCTCTCCTCTTTCCTATTTTCATGTTATCGCACTTTAGCACTCCTGTCATTAGCCTGCCAGAGGTTGGTAAATTCAGGTATATCAGCTGAAGCTGTGAGACCCTGCAACCATTTGCTCTCGGATTTTGTGAAACATGACCTATCTATCTAACATCTGCAAAGAGCATGGCATTAAAACACACGAGAAAACTCTTATCACTGCTTAATGAAGATGACCTTTTGACTCCAGACAACTGGAACCGCTACACTGGCTGGCATTCTAGCAGTGGTTTCAACAGTTTCTCAAACTGTTTTGTACCAGGACATGATTGGTTCCAATAACATCTAGTAACCTTGAGTGTTGAGTTGAAGGCAACTGGACTTCTTGGTTCTTGAAGATGTTTCACCTCTCATTCGAAAGGCTTCTTCAGTTCTAGATACTGATGAGGAAGTCCCAAGTAGTTAAAACCCTAAGGGGTTTGTTCACCTTGGGAAGCCTCTTTGCTGAGAGACATGGAGAAGAAACCTCATACATTTCAGCCAGTGAGGAACGGAATGGAACAGAACGAACAACATCGTTTTGTCCCATATGTGGCAGGACTGTCTGATAAACTTTCAAGAGTCTTCCCCAAGGTATACATCCCGGTGCACTTTCAGACCCCAGCAACACCCTCAGGGGAAAACTGGTTTCCATCCCAAGCAGGCCAATACAACCAAGCACACGGAGCATGTCATGTATGCTGTTTCAATGCAGTGAGGTGGTGCTCAGATTCCTTACATAGGAGAAACCAACAAACACTCCACAGCGCCATGACACAACTAGAAGAGCCAGCTCATCAGGACACAGTGTGGTCAGTACCCAAAGAAACAAAGGACAGCCAACGTTTTATCAGCAACAATTTCAAAAGCACCGGGTCTGTTTAAATGATTTTTATGGGGTTGTGTACTTCTTTTATGGCAGGCATTAATGCAGAAAAGTACTTAAGACTTAGAACATATGCCTGGCCTTGAAGATGCCTCTTTCCCATCGATGCAAGACAATGCCACAACATGCTGCACACATTAAAAAGGCATGACTGTGGAAGACGAGGGTACACACTTTCTGGACGGGCTTCCTGCTGTCCGACCGTTCCCCAATAGAGACTATGTATAGTATGGGGTTGTGTCAGTCCATTTTATATTTCTGTTATGACAGGATGATGCAGAAAAGTACATTGAGATTTTCAGAGGAACATATCTGCCCTCAAGATGCCTTCTTTCCCGGGACTTCTATGCAATTTTCAACGAGACCCGTGCACACATCTGCGCCCATTACCAAGCCATGACTGTGGAAGAAGATGGTACAGCTACTGGACTGCCCTGCCTGCGTCCTGACCTATCACCAATAGAGAGTATGTGGAGAATTTTGAAGCCAAAAATGTGACGACGACAACCCGTACTGTTGCCACCTGAAGACCCGCGTTTTTGCAGGAAGAAATGAGGCAAAATAACGCCCTGAAACACTAAATTGTCCTGCCACATTGGGACAAACACTGTTTGTTTGGTCTGTCATTACATGCCTTGACATGACTCAGCAGCAGTTCATCTGCATTTAATGGAAAAGGGATACTCTCTTAATTAAGGTGTTAATGTTCCTTATTTTGGAACGGAAAGACATATGGTTTGAAAGAGGTCTGAAAGAGGTGATTGTTGTCCAATTACAACAACCATTGTTGAACAGAGAAGGTTGTTACGACCCCATTATCAGCCTCCTACAAATGCAGTCTTGAGGTCAAGTCAAGTCATATTTATTTAATAGCTCTTTTTACTATGGAGCATTGTCCCTCAAAGCAGAATTATAATTTTAGATTATCTTGTAATATCTTGGCTTGTTTCCCAATTAAGCAAGAAAACTCCCTAAATGTTGTAAGGATGAAACCTTGGGACTCAAAAAGGGCCCCAACCTCCTTTGTGTTCCTGCCGGGTGGCAGTTTTTCTGCAAAATTCCATTTATGTGACCTGTATCAAAACTGCAATGGGGAAAGTTTTTTTAGTCTACAGCTAAAGGCTTTATTTTAGCTACTCTGCATTTTTGACTAACAAGTGAGATGTATCTCATTGTACCCCCATGGCACGTGGGTGAGAAGTTGGATCGCTCATTTTTAAATTATATGTCCCAAAATATGGTCGAAATTCCACAATGTGACTAAAAAATTTACACTGCATCAACATATTTTTTGGTATGCTCAAAATGTGCAAATATTGTCACTAATGAAATGTTTAGTAAAGGTTTTGGGAAAAAAAAAAACATGTCAAAACATGTATAAACGTATAACAAAAACTCTCACTACTGCACTGCACTTTTCCTACTACTTTTATGGAACATTTAGTAATGGGGGAAACCCTAATACGAATTTAAAAAATAATATTTCAACTTCTGTAGAATGGTCCATATTTAGACCTAACTGAAAATTGGTCTTTTTCTCTCCCGCTCATATCGTTCATTTTCCCTGTAAGGCATGGGAAAATTCCAATAGCTAAGCTGAACTGCTTAGCTTGGTCGCCTTTACTGTCATCATCTGACTCTCTCACTTATGCCTCACACTCTGTCTCCTCAAACTGAGACCCTTCCCAGGTGTTTCACCCCCTTCACACCTCAACTCATTTGACTCTAACACTCACGGACTCTCAGGACCACCTCCAAGTGACGACCTGGGACTCCCATCAGTTTCTAGAACTGATGGAGCCTGTCTGGTGAGAGCGAAACGTCCTTCCAGAACCAAGCAGAATTCTAGTTGGCCTTAAACTCAACCTCAATGTACCTTGACCTGGATGCTGAGAAACTTCACATACACCATCTAGTACACTTGGAGGACAGGCAGCCCCACATAATGTAGCCAAAAATGTATAGACACCCAAAGATTACATATTGAAACATGGACATTAGTGTGGGCAGCTTTCCACACCATTTTGGAACATAAGTGTGAGGTTGGGCACTGACGCTAGACAATAAACCATGGCTCACAGTTTGCATTCTAAATCACCTCAAAGTTGTCTGATAGAGGGCTGGGCAGAACGTTGAAGATGAGTATTTTGGGAGGTGGAAGCCTATGAATGTGTCATAATGATATTGACAGACGTGTTCAGTACAACCAATTTTACTGCCCCTTTTGACTATGGAGGTTCCCTAATTCACGTTTGCATTATAAATATGTTGACAGTAGGTGTGGCTGAAATAAAAGCAGTCACTATTTTGAAGTTGTCTTTTGTCACATTTCCTCTGGTAAAGTAGTGTGTGAGACATGGTGTAATTATAAAATAGTCACTAATAATTCTGATGCTATTGGTGGAAAAATGACGTGCAATCCAACATTCAGTTCATTCTTGTTTGCCACACTACTCTGCTGCTAATCTCCTGTCTCCCAAATACATACCTGTGGGTGGATTAGCTACTCTGAACTGCTCGTATGGGTGTCCAAAATAAAACAAATGTGTGATAACCTTTGATGAACTGGCATTCTCTACTCCATTCTCGATGTCAGCGTTTCAGGGATAAGCTATGGAGCTGCCATCATGCTTTCCCGCGATAAAGAAGTTATTAAACTTAAATAATTGAATGGCTACAAATATCTAGAGTTCACATGGGTATAACCACAAATACTCATTGTTAGGAGCTTCATCACACAAGTCTCCAGGCAGCCCATAAACTGCTTTTCTAGAATGCCAAAGGATAAATCTTTGCACCACTATAAAATGCAACCTGCAGCTTGAAATGGACATATAACTTGTTTTTAGAAAATGCCAGGGTTGTTAAACTGGCGAATCACGGCCGGAAAAATCCTTAAACAAATGCTGGAGGTAGTGCAAGTAAAGCCTTGGAAACAGCAGTATTTATAGGGCTCTGAAAGGCACAATTTACAGCAAACTGTTTTGCTTGGCTTTGGTGTATGAACAACAGGACAGTGTCTCTCAGCAATGACATTTATCCAACACACCACTACATGTGAAAGTGTTATTTTGCACTAATTGCTTTGCAGTGTGTATATGTACAGTGAGCTTTTCTGCTATGCCTCCCTCCCCGTGGGATTTGCACAAATATTGTTAATGCACAGTAAATTTACCAAATATTGTTACGCTTGACTGAAATTATTTTATGGATTTTGAAATACAGCATCCACCAAATGCAACTTCAAATGACAAACGTAGCATGTATGAAAGAACACAATGTTTTTTTTGTAGATGAAAAATTTTTCATAGCTTAATTTCTGTGTAATGCGTTTGAAAATAATCCACGAATCCTACCTCTGTTCAGCGAAGTTGTATAACTCATTTCTAATATCTGCAGTATGCTAGGGCAGCCACAACATTAAACACCAAACTCACCAGTCTGTTAGGCTTATTGATGGGATGGGTCCCTTTTTGAGTCTTGGTCCCCTCAAGGTTTCTTCCTCATAATGTTTAGGGAGTTTTTCCTTGCTTCACAGTAGGTACAGCGCAACTCAATTCTTCTTCCTCCAAACACGGCGAGTTGAGTTTTTACCAAAAAGTTATGTTTTGGTTTGAGTTGACCAGGTGCTATTCCCTCAGTCATCTTCTGAATCATCCATATGCTCTCTGGCAAACTTCAGATGGGCCTGGACATGTACTGGCTTAAGCAGGGGATTTGAGTCCCTCTCGGCGTAGTGTCTTACAGATGGTAACCTTTGTTACGTTGGTCCCAGCTCTCTGCAGGTCATTCATCAGGTCCCTCTGTGTAATTCTGGGATTTTTTCTCACCGTTCTCATGATCATTTTGACCCCACGGGATGAGCTCTTGTGTGGAGCCCCAGATCGAGGGAGATTATCAATGGTTTGTATGTCTTACAATTGCTCCCACTGTTGATTTATTCACACCAATCTGCTTGCTTATTGTAGATTCACTCTTCCCAGTAGATTCACTTTGTAACCAAATGCTTATTTTTCACCATGATTTACAATCGAATTGTTTAAAAATCCTACAATGCGATTTTCTGGATTTTTTTTCTCATTTTGTCTCTCATAGTTGAAGTGTACCTATGATGAAAATTACAGACCTCTCTGTAATTTTCAAACTAACACTTTGTAATTTTCAACTGGTAGAACTTTTTGGTAAAAACTCAACTTGCTGTGTTTGGAGGAAGAAGAATTCTGAGTTGCGCCATATCTACTGGGAAGCATGGGGGTGGAAACTTCATGCTTTGGGGCTGTTTTTCTGCAAAGGGGACAGGACGATTGATCCGTGTTAAGGGAAGAATGAACGGGGCCATGTATCGTGAGATTTTAAGCCAAAACCTCCTTCCATCAGTGACAGCATTGAAGATGGAACATGGCTGGGTCTTCCAGCATGACAGTGATCCCAAACACACCGCTTTGGCAACGAAGGAGTGGCTCCGTAAAAAGGTTTTCAAGGTCCTGGAGTGGCCTAGCCAGTCTCTTTTGGCTGAAACCACATTGTTAAACAGTGTTATGAATAACATATAGAAAATCAGCCATATGAAACAAACTCAGCAAGTGAATATGAACCAGTTTATATAGATATACAGTGCCTTGCAAAAGTCTTCGGCCCCCTTGAAGTTTTCAACCTTTTGCCTCATTTCAGGCTTTAAACATAAAGATATGAAATTGTAATTTTTTGTGAAGAATCAACAACAAATGGGACACAATCGTGAAGTGGAACGAAATTTATTGGATATTTTAAACTTTTTTTAGAAATAAAAAACTGAAAAGTGGGGCGTGCAAAATTATTCGGCCCCCTTGCGTTAATACTTTGTACCGCCACCTTTTTGCTGCGATTACAAAGGAGATTTCTGAGCAAAACCATCCATAAAGAGTTTGGACTCCACCAATCCACAGTCAGACAAATTGTGTATAAATGGTGAAAATTCATGACCGTTGTTACCCTCCCCAGGAGTGGTCGACCAACAAAGATCACTCCAAGAGCAAGGCGTGTAATAGTTGGCGAGGTCACAAAGGACCCCGGAGTAACTTCTAAGCAACTGAAGGCATCTCTCAGATTGGCTAATGTTAATGTTCAAGGGTCCACCATCAGAAGAACACATGGCAGGGTTGCAAGGAGAAAGGCACTGCTCTCCAAAAGAACATTGCTGCTCATCTGCAGTTTGCTAAAGCTCACGTGGACAAGCCAGAAGGCTACTGGAAGAATGTTTTGTGAACGGATGAAAGGCGTTATGTTAAAAGAAAAGCGTTAACGTTTGGAGAAATTAAAACACTGCATTCCAGCATAAGAACCTTATCCCATCAGTGAAACATGGTGGTGGTACTATCATGGTTTTGCTGCATTTGTGCCAGGACGGCTTGGCTTCATTGTTGGATCAATGAATTCTAAATTAGATCAGATAATTATAAAGAAAAATGTCAGGACATCTGTCGATGAATTGAATCTCAAAGAATGGTTAAAGAAAAATAAAGTTAATTTTTTGGAATGGCCAAGTCAAAGTCCTAACCTTAATCAAATCAAAATGTGAGGAAACCCACCAACATCCCAGAGTTGAAGCTGTTCTGTACGGAGGAATGTACTAAAATTCCTCCAAGCCGGTGTGCAGGACTGATCAACAGTTCCAGGAAATGTTTAGTTGCAGTTATTGCTGCACGGGGGGTCACACCAGATACTAAAAGCAAAGATTCAGATACTTTTGCCACTTATTAATATGTAATATTGGATCGTTTTCTTCAGTAAATAAATAACCAAGTATAATATTTTTGTCTCATTTGTTTAACTGGGTTCTCTTTATCTAATTTTGGGACTTAAATCTGCTGATGTTTTAGGTCACATTTATGCAGGAATATAGAAAATTCTAAAGGGTTCACAAACTTTCAAGCACCACTGTATGCATGCAATATAGGCCACTCTACCAAACTGTAGACACTCCTCAGTTCAGGATTCATTTATTTTAGGATGTTTTTTTTTGGAACATATCCCCAGTGCGGATTTTCTGGAGTCTGGAATGGATTAATTCTACTGTTTATGAAAAGTACATTGGTTTGTCCGTAAGTTTACCCCTGTACTGTAATTAATCAATTTCTGTGAAGCAGATGATCAGACCACATGCTACACATAATGCAGAAATTCATGTAGTTCCAAATGGTTTGTTTTCTCACAGCTCCATCTACACTTCTGCAGTTCCATCTCTGATAGGGAAAAGAGATAACATTTGAATTCCAAGAAGTACCTCATCTATATCCTGTGTGGCTCTGGTGTTTTCACCCTTGGGCTCGTTTTCCCCATCTGCCATGACAACAGGAAGCATAGGCGCATTTTCAAACAGCAGTGGAGGCTTAAACATTAGAGGCTACACAGGGGAGACATTTTTGCATCATTTAGTGTATTCTAGAAATCTTTGATTCTACATGCCCTTCAGTTGTACACGATTTTGATTCAGCCGTGCATCTTTGGTAGCTTAAGAACCTTAGAAAAAAGGCATTTTAAAAGTAACCGTTTAAGAATTTATGTTGCTGTTCCACAATACCATACTCCTGATAATAGAAGCGAGATCTATGGCTGCTTGAACAACATGGAAGGGAAGAGTGTTGTATGGCCTAATGGTGCACCACAGATACTTTTAAAGAGGTTACACATGCTGAATATAAATATTCTGATTCTTAAAAAGGTGTATAGGATTCCTATATGTTTATATCAGGGTCATGACAGGAAGGGGTTTTGGCAACAAGCACAAGAAACTGTCATGCTGATGTGCTAATTGGTGCAACGTAATCTGTATTCTTACTTCCACAGGGGGAAAGAGTTTGGACATGATGTAGATTTTATGCTGACTGTACCCGAGCCTCATAAAGAAGATGGACTCCTGCGTGCTATGATTGGCAGACTCCAGAGTCAGGTACTATTAAAAAGTTTTATCTCAAAGTTCCTCCATCAGCCATCACAGGTATTGTTATCTGGATTGCTCTTACACCATAGAACTGCAGAAGGACTGATGTTTAAGCTGACCAGAGTATTTCTATAGATTTTTGTGTAGATAAGCATTGTGTGGCTGAAAACTCATTACCTAGCCTGATGTATGTTAATATATGGTAATTGTTTCATGAAATCTTTCCTAGCAACACCCAGCTACTAAAAAGCCAATAAGTCATGCTTATCTGATCAGTATTACGATAATAATCATAATTCAGGACTTCCGTGTGTTTACTTTTACTTGTTTGTCCAGTTAATTTGCTGGTAATGTTGTGACTAAATACACATTACATTGACAGGATAGTGTTCCAAGTGTAAATGACCAAGCTGTTCCACGATAATATTATTTATTTATTTATTCATTCACAGAATGCAAATAAGAAATAACACTGAGCTAACCATATATTCTTTACGCTTCATCTCTGAGAAGAAAAATATCGGATCACTTATTCCTTCAAAAAATAGGTCAAGGCTTCAGACAAGTGAGTTTGCGAAGGCTGAGTTGGACCCAGGAGTTTAATTCCCACCTCAGATAATTATACCACGTAGAAGAACAAATCAATAAGGTAACCCCCAAAGACACCTGATCCATCTCTCACTGTCTACAGTGTCAAGAGAATCCCCAAACGTTTTTCTCAAGAGCTTGACTCGCAGCTGAAAGTCATCTCTCAGAATAGTTTAGTTACTGCATCAAACTGAAATGCCCAGGTTTTCACATTTTATCACTCTCAGAATATAAACACATACACTATATTGCCAAAAGTATTCGCTCGTCTGTCTTCACACACATATGGACTTGAGTGACATCCCATTCTTAATCCATGGGATTTAATATGATGTTGGCCCACCCTTTGCAGCTATAACAGCTTCAAGTCTTCTGGGAAGGCTTTCCACAAGGGTTAGGAATGTGTTTATTTACATTTTTGACGGTTCTTCTAGTAGCGCATTTGTGAGGTCAGACACTGATGTTGGACAAGAAGGCCTGGCTCGCAGTCTCCACTCTAAATCATCCCAAAGGTGTTCTATCAGGCTGAGGTCAGGACTCTGTGCAGGCCAGTCAAGTTCTTCCACACCAAACTCACTCATCCATGTCTTTATGGGTCTTGCTTTGTGCATTGGTGTGCAGTCATGTAGGAAGGGGACATTCCCAAACTGTTCCCACAAAGTTGGGAGCATGAAATTGTCCAAAATCTCTTGGTATGCTGAAGCATCGAGTTCCTTTCACTGGAACCGAGGGGCCGATCAAACTCCTCAAAAACAACCCCACACCATAATCCAGCCTTCCACCAAACTTTACACTTGGCACAATGCAGTCAGACAAGTACTGTTCTGGAAACTGCCAAACCCAGATTTATCCATCAGATTGCCAGATGGAGAAGTGTGATTCGTCACTCCAGAGAACACGTCTCCACTGCTCTAGAGTCCAGTGGCGGCGTGCTTTACACCACTGCATCCGACGCTTTGCATTGTGCTTGGTGATGGAAGGCTTGGAATCAGCTTCTCGGCCATGGAAACCCAGTCCGTGAAGTTCTCTATGCACTGTTCTTGAGCTAATTTTAAGGTTACATGATGTTTGGAGGTCTGTAGTGATTGATTCTGCAGAATGGTTGGCGACGACTTGCACACTATGCGGCTTGGCCTACCACTTCATGCTGAGTTGCTGTCTTCCTAATCCTCTTCCACTTTGTTATAATACCACTGACAGTTGACTGTGAATATTTAGTAGTGAGGAAATGTCACGAGGTGGCATCCTATGGTACTCCTGAGAGCGGACCCATTGTTTCACAAATGTTTTTGTAGAAGCAGTCTTGCATGCCTAGGTGCTTGATTTTATACACCTGTCGCCATGGAAGTGAGATGGAACACCTGAATTCAATGATTTTTGGACGGGTGAGTGAATACTTTGGCAATATATTTTATATATCTGAAACTTGCCTGGTGTGTAGGTCAGACACTGCTTTTTTTTTTAAACAGCAAAAATCCACTTAGCTAAAGTATTTGACAATTTGTTGGCTAGGATTGATATGTACACTGATGAGCCAAAGCTTTATGACTACCTTGTCCACAAATACATTAAGCTGGCACATGTCTAATCGACAAGGTCCCTGGGTTTAAATCCCAGGGTGGAGCGGCCGGATCCTTTCTGTGTGGAGTCTGCATGTCCTCCCCATGTCTGTGTAGGCTTACTCCAGGTATTCTGGTTTCCTGCCCCAGACATGTGATGGTGGTTAACTGATTGAACTAAATTGACATTGACTTGAGTGTGAGTGTGTGTGTACTCACACAGTGGGGGGCAAAAAAGTATTTAGTCAGCCATTGATTGTGCAAGTTCTTCTTACGTAAAAGACCAGAGAGGTCTGTAATTTTCATCATAGGTTACACTTCACTATGAGGGAAAAAAAAAAAAATCCAGGAAATCACATTTATGGATTTTTTAAAGAATTTAATTGTAAAATCATGGTGGAAAATAAGTAGTTTTGGTCACCCACAAACAAGCAAGATTTCTGGCTCTCACAGACCTGTATTTTACTTTTTTCTTTAAGAAACTTTTTCTGTCCCTCCACTCGTTACCTGTATTAATGACACCTGTTTGATCTCGTTTAATCTGTTAAAAAAGACACCTGGTCCACAGCCTCAAACAGTCAGACTCCAAACTCAAACCATGGCCAATGGAACAAAGTAAGCTGTCGAAGGACACCAGGAAGAAAATTGTAAGACTGCAGCAGGGCTGGGAAGAGTGCATCTCCAATAGGCAAAGCAGGTTTGGTGTGAATAATCAAGTAATGGGAGCAATTGTAAGGGAGCAATGGAAGACATACAAGACCATTGATAGTCTCCCTTGATCTGGGGGCCCCATGCAAGATCGCAAGATCTCATCCCGTGGGGTCAAAATGATCATGAGGAACGTGAGCAAAAATCCCAGAACTACATGGAGGGGGGACCTGATGAATGACCTTTTGCAGAGAGCTGGGACCAAAGTAACAAGGCTACCATCAGTAAACACACTACGACGAGAGGGACTCAGATCCAGCAGTGCCAGGCGTGTCCCCCTGCTTAAGCCAGTACACAGGTTCCAGGCCCGTCTGAAGTTTGCCAGAGATGCGGCATATGGATGATCCAGAAGGAGGATTGGAGAATATCATGTGCTCAGATGAAACCAAAATAGAACTTTTTGGTAAAAACTCAACTTGCCGTGTTTGGAGGAAGAAGAATGCGGAGTTGCAATCTCAAACAACATCATACCTACTGTAAGCTTGGTGGTGGAGGAAACATCATGCTTTGGGGATGTTTTTCTGCAAATGGGGACAGGACGACTGATCCGTGTTTAAGGGAAGAAATGAACGGGGCCATGTATTGTGAGATTTTAAGAAGCCAAAACTTAAACTTCCTTCCATCAGTGAGAGCATTGAAGATGGAACATGGCTGGGTCTTCCAGCATGACAATGATCCCAAACACACACAGGGCCCGCTCGGGCAATGAAGGAGTGGCTCCCGTAAAAAGCATTTCAAGGTCATGAAGTGGGGCCTAGCCAGTCTCCAGACCTCAACCCCATAGAAAATTTGTGAAGGGAGTTGAAAGTCCATGTTGCCCCCAAAACCTCACTGCTCTACAGGAGATCTGCATGGAGGAATGGGCCACAATACAGCTACAGTGTGTGCAAAAACCTGGTGAAGACTTACGGGAAATGTTTGAACTCTGTCATTGCCAACAAAGGTTATGCTATAAAGTATTGAGTTGAACTTTGTTATTGACCAAAATACTTATTTTTCCACATGATTTTACAATTAAATTCTTTAAAAATCCTACAATGTGATTTCCTGGAATTTTTCTTCATCTTTGTCTCTCATAGTTGAAGTGTACCTATGATGAAAATTACAGACCTCTCTCATCTTTCTAAGTATGTATGCATGTGTGGTGTGTGGTGTGTGTTGTGTGTGTGTGTGTGGTGTGTGTGTGTGTGTGTTGTGTGTATATGTATATATATATATATATATAATCACATATACACACACACACACGTGACTAGTCTTGATGTTACCTTGTGTATAGATGTAACCGTATGTGTGTTGCTGAAACGGCCTCTGATGCTGATAAAAACATTTAATAAAACAAATAAACTAATTGACATCCATATGAATGAACCCAGGATTTTGTAGCAGACCATTTCCTAGAGCCTCACACTATTTCCAGGGGCTAGTATTCTTCCCACAGTGCATCTTGGTGACATAATTTCCACAGATAAATGGTACATGTGTACCTGGCTATTCGTGTAATGTTGAAAAATGGGACTCCTCAGACTTTCATTTGTAGTTCAATTGGGAGACCCTAATATGCTCATTGTGAGTATTTTTGACTGTGGGCAAGGCATTCTGACTGAACCGTGACTACACAGCACCATACTAAGCAGGGTGCAAAGTAACCTTTCTCTCAGTTCAGATCCAAATGTTTGTAATGAAATAATTAATGTTGTTGATGATTTGATTTGTGACTGGTTATGAGGTTTTGGCTCATCAGTGTACATGTTTATGTTCATGATTGCCGGTGAAATGTTTTTATACTAGGCTCCAGAATACATTTGAATACATTGGACACCTAGATTTAAATTAATGCACCTCTTGGAGTGTGCACAAATACATAAATAAGGAGTTTGATAAGTTTAAACCTTGCTGTAGTGATGTTAAATGATACATGAAATGGATTTTAATATTAGTTTTGAAGTACTTTGAGAGCACAAAAGCATAGGCAGGGGATCCAGACAACAATAATAGCTGTGGTTCTATGGTCTGTGGAATCTGGACTAGAAAGTTATATTTGTTAAATGAAGTATCAGTAATGTGTGCATTTTCATGAGTAAGCATATTATAGACAAAATATACTTTTTTTTAAATGGCAAGTGACAGTGGTGCAGTAAATGCCTGTCAAAGTGTTACAGGATCTCAGAAAACAATGGTCTTGTATGTTTGGTATTTAAACTTTTGTTGCCATTTTTACATATAACATGCATTTAATTTGATAGAAAGATTTAATCTAACTCAAATACTTAGTTATTTATAAAGGTAACATGATAGTTGGCTGAATTATAAGCTGCTGTTCAAGTGAAGGACAACTGTTCTAGTTAAGATCATGGAGTAGATACAAAGGACAGAGCTGAATATATGTTTGATTAATGAAGGTGGTTAATTACTATTTATGAAATATGGAGACTGTTATAATGAATTGCCTGCAGACACACATCTCCGTCAATCACTGCTTAAGGAGAAGTCTTTTTTTTTTTTGGCTATCACTACTGAGAAGTGAGCTTTTTGGTGCCTTAGTGGGAAGAGCCAGTTGCTGGAAATCGTTGCTGGACAGTGTCTGAGGGCTTGGGTGGTCAATGTCAGATATATTTCTATGGCACTTTTTACAATGGAGCATTGTCTCAAAGCAGCTTTATAAATTTCTATTCTTCTATTATCTAAGGCCAATCCCAAATAGAGCAAGCCTAGGGTGACTAGGGTATGTTATCTAATGAATACTTTTTATATGAATAGTTTAAATAAACAGATCTGGGAAGGAGTAATGTAAGCTAGGCTGAGAGAAGAAATGAGGACTTGTTGGCAGTAATAGGGGTTCATGCCAGCAAAATGCATCCACAGATACGATGTTTGCTTTGAGACTGTTGATGGAGAAGTATAGGGAAGGCCAGAAGGAGTTCCATTGTGTGTTTGTGGATCTAGAGAAAGCTTATGATAGGGTGCCGAAAAAATAGTTGTTGTATTGTTCGAGGAAGTCGGGAGTGGCAGAGAAGTATGTGAAGGTAGTACAAGATATGCATGAGGACACTGTGACAGCGGTGAGATGTGCAGTAGGAATGACAGATGGGTTTAAAGTAGATGCATCAAGCAAGTCCTTTCCTGTTTGCAATAGTCTAATAGACAATAGACAGGCTGATGGACGAGGTTAGGTAGGAGTCTCCATGGACTGTGATGTTCGTAGATGACACTGCAATTTGTAGCAAGAGTATGGAGCAGGTCGATGAGATCCTGGAGACATGGAGATGTGCACTGGCGAGAAGGGGAATGAAAGTTAGCAGGAGCAAAACAGAGCATGTGCATGAATGAGAAGGGGGTGGAGGAAGGGTGCAGTTGCAAGGAGCAGAGGTGGTGAGATTGGATGAGTTTAAAAACTTGGGGTCAAGAGGCCAAAGTAATGGAGAGTCTGGTAGAGAGGGAAGTAAGAGAGTGCAGGCAGGATGTAGTTGGTGGCATAGATTGGCAGGAGTGATTTGTGATAGAAGGGTATCTGTCAGAGTGAAAGGGAAAGTGTACAAGACGTTATGAAGGCCAGCTATGTTGTGTGGCTTGGAGACAGTGGCACTGACGACAAAAAAAAAAAAAAAAAACAGGTAAAGGAGCTGGAGGTGGCAGAGATGAAAATGCTGGGATTCTCATTAGGAGTGAGGAGGATGGACAGGATCAGTAATGACTTTATTAGCGAGACAGTGTAGGTAGGATGTTTGAGACAAAGTTAG